>PYUH01000132.1:435353-448925 GCA_016808085.1 Suaeda aralocaspica
AATATTGGAAAATTGTCCAAAAAAAAAAAAAAAAACTCAAACACCCACAAACACTTCTTAGTGCAACAAGTTCCTGGTCTAGGATATTCTCAAGTTACAAGTGACAAACTAGAGTTGCACAAAATCACCCAAACACCCACAAACACTTCTTCCTGGTCTAGGATATTCTCAAGTTCCTCCCTGAGAGCTTGTTCAAGGTGTAACATGAAGCTACATTACGGATGTTCACATAAACTTTTGGGCCCCAGCAATGCGAGCCAATAGCTTCCTTTTCCTCTTGAAAAGGTCTCCCATAGTCTCTCTGTTCCAGGTCCTGCATTTGGGAATAAGATTGAGGAGTTTGGAGTAAAAGGAGGGAGTGGGATCAGAGTCCCAGCTATTGTGGAGGAACAGTTTAAAGCTGGGTTCGAGACACCACATTGGCTCAAAACGGAACGGTTTCTAGTGGGAGGGAGTCAATTTCTGGTTGAAGGAGACAAGCAAGGGGCAATGGTCCGAGGAAAGGCGAGGGAGGTGTTTTAACTGGGCATGGGGAAAAACGCCTAGCCAGTGTGTATTCACCCATCCCCTGTCAAGCCTCTCCATGATGGTTGCATGTTGCTGTTTATTGACCCAAGTAAAATTTTGACCCGAGAATCCGAAGTCCACAAGTCCACAGGCATGCAGTTATTATACAGATCAGTTCTCCCAGTCTGAATACTATTCCCCCCAAATTTCTCATGCAGAAAGCGACTTCATTGAAGTCCCCAATCACTAGCCAAGGGAGATCCCTAAAACCTGCAAAAAATCAAGCAACTCTACCCACAACAACTTCCTAATTCTAAATTTCTGATTAGCATAAATACCAGACAAGAAAAAACTTTTAGAGGAAGAAAGTACCAGGATAATTCCATGAATCCCCTGATTCTCAACCTTTGTGGGCTCGAAATGGACTGCATTCGAACTCCACAAAACGAGGATTCCACCGGAAAAAACCCACTGGGTTCACAACCACCTACTCATCAAAAGGAAGGTTACCAATAATGGATGGGATATTCGCAGAACATGTATTAGTTTTAGAGATATCGGTTAGGTGTGGTTGGTGCTGCTCAATCAAAGTCTTTATATTTGACAAAAAAGAGAGGCGGGAAATGCCCCTCGCATTCCAATACAGGATCGACATATCACGCATTATAAGAGGTCGGTTGGGGTTTGGAGTGGTTTCCCCTTCGATTTCCACCATGGCTGCTGAAATTGCTCTGCCGAGCTCCGGTTCGAGGACCCCATTCGAGAGAGTAATAGATGGAGCCACTCGCAAGCTCACTTGGTTTGCGTTGTCTACCACTTCGTCGTCTTTCCACCTCACTCCCACTGTAATTTTTCTTTCTGCGAACTTTGTTTTGAAAACTTTCACTTCGTTCGCCCACCCTTTCACCTCCACACTCACTGTCATGAGCTGTAGGATGAATATTTCTCTCTCCTTTGGGAGAACCGGAGGCGGGTCTAGTATCGCTTCCAGGGATGGAGGAAGACAGTGTGGCAGTTCCATTAGCCTCAGTTGTTCCATACTCCAGACATAGAATATTCGTAGCACTTCGGGGAGAAACACCTGATCTAGGATTGAGGGGAGGTGGGAAGGAATGAGCTTGCCGTTCCGCGTGAGCATCTTCAAGGCTTTCCACTCCTCCGGAAGACTCTTCGGATTCAGGATAGCCTGCCTTGCCTCACCATCTTCGCTGGAATAATTGGAATATCCATGCGTTGATCCCAGTTGAAATCGAGCAGGTAGTCGATTCTGTTGTAGAACATCTCACAAATTCCAGCTTTCGGTGGTGCCGGCGATGCCACTGTGAAGCTCTCCGCAAAATACAGAGATGGGGGTGAAGCAGACGTCGACAAGGGGGACGGAGTTATGCTCATCTGGCCAGCTGAAGATGGGCTTAGGGGCTCTGACGGGGGAGTCTGCTCTAGAGTAGTCGGAGTGCTGAGAGGAGAGGCTGTTGGGGTTGTGGCTGGTGGACTTGGGGAGGAGGGGGGGCTCGGGGTCTGCATCGGACTGATATCCGAGGAAGAGGGGGCCATTTTGGAGGTCTTGGGTTAGGGTGAAAAAGCTGTTATGTAATTGAATTGGGGTGGCAAGGGTGGTTGGGTGGAGTGGGGCGGTGTCAGGTTGGGCATTTGAGGTTGTGAGTTCTTCAAGAGAGGCAGTACATTGGGATTCAAAGGTAGTTTGTGTTTCGAGAGAAAAAGAATTTGAAATAGGGGGGGGGGTTTGTAGAAATGGTAAGTTGGCGCTCAAAAGGTCTCACTTTTTCCTTCCAAATTGTTTCCTTTGTTGGAAAAAATTGGTGGGGTTTCTTTTTCCTCAAGACCTTGGTCCATCCATCCTCACACGTTGTCGATGAATCTTTACCCTCTCCGATCTGCAAAGTCGGATTACGTTCCTTCTCCCTTTTCTTGGCCTTGGCTTTCACCACCTTACATTGGGCTAGTGGGAGGCCATACACTTTGCAAAACTTGCAAAAGACATTGGTATCTTGAGTGACAATTTCTTACTTGACATTCCCGTTCCAGATAGCCTTTGGTATAATTTTGTTCAAATTAACTTGTATACAAATCCTGTCATATCTCACTCTATCTCTCGATTGAGTTCGGGCATCAATTTTGACCAGTTTACCAATAGAATTTCCTATTTTCTCCAGAACTGTCAAGTTGTACAGCTCAATTGGTAAATTTGGGAGTGTGATCCATATTACCGCCGTGTCAATATGGGCATCCGAGGGTTTAAATCCTGGTTCCCACAGCTTGAGGAACATGGGATAACCCGCCACCGTCCAGGCCCCCCCCCCCCCGCATGTATCCTGACCAAGTCTCTCTGCGACTTTAAATTCAGGAGGAAGAAGCCCTTTCCCAGTAGCAGCAGTTCCCAGTCGCCGAACTCCCCGAAAGTCTTAGTCAGCATCTCTTTCAGATAGGGATAAGCAAAAGATTTTCCTATTACCTTTCCAATCAAAGCAAATTGCCACGGCTTGCAGATCTCCTGAGCAAAATGTGGCTCAATTGGAATAAAAATCTCCGAGCTAGGGTCAATCTGTGGCGGAGGGGTGGTAGTTGGGAGGGTGGAGGAGTTAAGGAGGGGGTTGGCAGACACAGATTTTTGAGGTGGCAGAGGAAGGGATGACACAACTTGCATGTAGGTTGGGAAGTTTGCGGGGGTTTGGTGGTGGTTACTGGTTGGGTTAAGGTAGTTGAGTTGTTGAAAAGATGGTTGGACAAGACAAGTGGTGGAGGCTGTGAACCGGGTTTCGGGCGGTGGATCAGGGGGTTCTAGTGAAACTTCACTAGGTTCTCTCTCACTAGACATTTTTGATTTACTAATTGATATTTTAACGCTACTTCCCTATGCCACAATGCCACATGTTTGTAAATTTATGTTGATTGATGTGTCATGTGTTCATTTTTTGTCCATTTATCCCAGTCGTTACCCTTTTGCAAAACCGCTAATGATATTCAATATTCATCATGTAACACACTATTCCATAACATAAAAATATGTGGTCAGTTATCTCAACCTTTCAACTCATTCTTGTACCTCCATGGAAGACTAAAGCCAAGCTTTTTTATCATCACTCTAAATCAAATAATTTGAATATTATTAATATTCCTCCATATCGTTGCATTCTTAATTCTTTCTCCAAAGATGAGCCTCTTTCATCAACTCCTAACACAAATAATCAGGTACCCCACTTCACTTTTTTTCCTTCAAATTTTCTTTTAGTTTTTTTACTATACATTTATTCATATGAATATATGATTGAGTTTTTTTGGGTTATTTTTTTTTTTTCCATTTTTGTAGCTAGGATATGATCCTTCTGGGGAGATTTTTGGCCTTGATGTGGGTATCCCACAAAGGTTGATATCTTTAACTTTGCTTTTATGTATATCAATTTTATGACATTTGGAATTTTGTGCATTGTTTTATGTTTTTTAGTTTTGAAAAATTTATGTATGTTTTTGGTGCAAAGGAGCTACTATGGCGATTGGGTTTGGTACCACCCCGAGAATTTAAACAACTAAACTAGTTGACGGAAAACGTGCATTGTGTTAATTTTACATTTGGGTTGAGAAATGTGGGTAAAGCTTTGTGGTATGATCAAAGTTCTTTATGGGGTTGGGATGATGGCTCTGCTTTATGTTAAAAATTTGATCAATGTGGTGTTTCTGGTGGGAATTCGATTTATGATCAAAAACTTAAGTGGATTTAATTCTGTTTGCTAAGTTGCTAACGCAATGCGAAACAGGTTGTAGTGGAGAATGTATTAATAAATGGAATTCAGACTTCAGAACCTCTGATCAGTCCTATACACCTATATAGTTGTCAGTTTAGGGGAAGAATTGTATGTTTATTAAGTACAGCGAGTGAGTCGGTCTTAATCGTGTTTGTAGAGGAGCCAACTACGTGGCTCAATTGAATTACTTACTTTAGCCTTATCAAGTACTTTTCGGGAGTATGATTTGATGAGAGTGTCAATCATTGATGATTATTTGCTTCAGTCTTTTTCATTTCTCTTTTAGTAATAGTTATTGACTTAAGGCTTCTTAGGATCTTGTATAAAAAGAGTGTGCCAAAACAATATATCTATAAAGAAGACGAATAAGAAGATTGATGATTACAAAAGAAATTATCATTGTCTCCGAAAATTAGCAAGTCATGGTTGGATTGAGGGTAATGCATTAACAATCTGTTTTCCCAACCTGAAATGGCTAGTAGTAACGAATGTGGATGAAAATTAATGTGGAAGATTACAAGCTAAGTTTGAGGGGGGACAGCCATTGTCATTGACACTAGCATGATGCTTTGTGCTTAAAAGTACATACAAAGTATAATATTCATTAGTATTATGTACATCCTTGAATTTAAAAGCTATAAAGGCTATAAGAGGTATATTAGGCAAAGTGATCACAAAAAATCTCACCTAGTACATAGAGACACTAAGAGCAAACAAAAGTACACTTTAGGCTGCTAAAGGTAATATAATCTAGTCTATTGAAACTACATTGCACATAGCCTTCAACCCGCCTATTCTTTATATTGTTCTTAACAGGCAAGATATGATTAATCCCGACCACAATTTCTTTTCAATGCTGGTTAATCACCACCTCAGGCCTGTCTAGCTGTTAGTTTTCTAAGCCTTATTCTTCGGATTCATATATTGTAGAGCAGCCTTGTGTATAGACTGTGGAAGACTGATCTTCTGAACCTATTCTACTACTCTAGTATCCTGCACCTTTGAGAGCCAACTGTTGCAGTGGTTCAAATCATCAGTAGCGCACATAGTTTCAGTACTGTGTTGTGAGTGGTCAATACACTTCCTGCTGTAGGCACAGTCAAAATACTAGTGTTCCATGCTTCTGTCAGAAGTTTGACATAAGCAACAAAGAGTGTCATATGTGACTCCAATCAGATATAGGAAGTTCTTGGTTTTCAAAGACTGTTTGGGAAAGTATAATCTGTTCCAGACCCAGGCTGACCAGGTAACCTCAGGGTGCTGATTTGAGAGCCACTGGAAACCCCTAGAGACTGTATATCCAGACCTGTTCGCTTTCCATACATTTCCATCATACCGTTGTTTCATTTGTTCCTTAACTTTCCGAATTTGTTTACACTGCTGACTTTCAGTGCTCACACGTCCCATTCTATTCCAATTTTCCTTTTTATATAAAGGTGATTTATCCACCTAAGCCACAAGCTGGCATAGTGGGATTGATCATGAAGAACTACTTCCTAAAACATATTACACGAGAATAAAGCTATCACTATTGTCCAAGTATAAGTGATTGTCACTCCTTGATGGCCTCATATAATTTATCTTGACTGCTTGAAGTTTTAATATCATATTGTGTGGCTGAGTATCTTAAATTAATTTCAGGGATAAGAAATCTGATGCATTCAAACCTAGATCATGGTTTGGGCCCAATGGGCAGTATATTAAAGAACTTCCTTGCCCAAGTTGTCGAGGAAGGGGGTATACTCCATGTACAGAGTGTGGAATAGAGTGGTCTAGACAAGATTGTTCACTTTGCAATGGGAAGGTATGCTATGCTCTACGTTGACATTCTATATTTTGCTAAGAATGGTGGTACTTACAATGTTAAAAGCATGGTTTATACTTTGTCTAGCGCTGGCTTTATCATACATAGTAGTAAATGAACTCTTCAGATATCAAAAGAGATATACCTCAAGTGTTAAGTTATTGCTCACTATACTGCAGGGAATAATGGCTTGCCAACGTTGCTTAGGAGAATGTGTCATATGGGAAGAGTTGATCGATGAAATCCCTTGGGAAAAAGCACGTTCCATGTTAGTTTGCAAAACTTTTCTTGTAAACATTGTCAAGCTTTTCATTTTGGTTACAACTCTTAGCAGAGTTTCTAGCATTTTTGCTTTTGTAGATTGAAATTATATGTTCAATTCATATATAATTGCTTCTCTATTATACTTCCCTTGTTTTTATGCAATCCTTTTCTCACCTATGTTTCTCAATCTCACTGCTGATACAATGTGTAGTTCTCCATTCAAAGTCAAAGAAGACGATGACGTTGACAATATGGAGTTACAGCCAACTGAAAGGAAGAAATCAAATCGAGTTTACCGATCAACTTCTCCGGAAGTTGGGCAGAAAATCAGCCGCTCCTTGAAAGTTAGTTACCTGTTAGGAATATTGTATATGCTCTCTAATCATGTCATATCTTTGTATCAGATTATTTTGTTGTTTGAATTGTCAGCTGTTGACATCAGCTAGTGAATTATTGTTCTACATTATAATCTTTAATTTTTTGTTGAATGACTGCAGAGTCTCAATGCAAAAACAGGGCTATTCAGCAAAAGGATGAAGTTAATCCATCGTAATCCTACTCTTCATGCACAAAGAGTAGCTGCAATTAAGGTATCTAAATTTTAACAAGTATATACATTTTTTTTGTGCTGCAAGTAACTAGAAATGTCCAAAACATCAGCTGTTAAAACATCACTGGTGTGGATTGTCATGTATGCTGGTTTGCGTTTTCTTTATTGCTCAATCCTATGGAATTGATTTGAGTTTATTGTTAATGAGAAATTGAAGCGTAATACATGATATCATTTGGAAAAGGTTAGTGAATTAAATCTGTGGTAATGGATAGATAATAGATTATTAACATGGTATCAAGTATGTGTTCCTCTCCTCTAATTTTGTTGACCCCCTTCCTAGTACATAAACGTTTTGGTATTTATGAATGATAACATAAGCAGGAAAAAAAGACATGCTTGGCACTTTGGTAGTGAATACGCAATCATGCACCGACATACACATGCACATGAAATATCCCCACATAATGTTACACAGGCTAATACCTATTCCTCTCATTGACGACCTTGTGGCAATCTAAGCCTATAGGACTCCCAGAACTTCTATGATCAGTCAACTTACTTTTGGTTCACATCTTTGAACTGAAACGAAGATCATGGAGGGTAGGAGCTAAGTAGCTAACCAGTTAATGCAAAGCTTGAAGTTGTGTTTAACTACTTTTTCCAACACTTAAGACTAGTTTTATTCTTCTAAGTGATCATGATTTATAAAAGTGGCTACTAGTAAATTAGTCTATCCTTGTTGATAAATTTTGTTATGCTCTTTGGTTTTCTACTTAACAAAAAAAAAGTCATTTGATACATATAGTAGTATAAATTGGATATTTATAATTGATTGCGCAAGGCGAACGCTATTAGAGGAAGTGTAGCATTTTTTGTTATTGAGCTTAGTAGTATTTAAATAGCACATGCTTTGTATAGTGTACCATGTACATCTATTGTCGTATTTTTTCTTCACTTGCAGAAAGTTAGAGGTACAGAAGCTTCAAGGAAGCATACTTCTGAAATGCTGAAAAAGTTCTTTAGTGATCCTGAGAATCGCCGGAAGAGAAGCAATTCTATGAGAGGTAGGTTTGATCATAGCAAATTTGTGAATATTCAGCGGACTAGGACAATAGCCTTTCTTTGTTAATTTGGTCTGAGAACACCATAGAAAGTTCTATATCCAAATCCAATTAATATGCTCCATCCCTCTTTTCAAACAAAGAAGTGTCATGTTGACTATGTTTGATTGAAAGGTACATGGTTACTATCCTTTGATAAGTTTGTTTAAAGAGTGGAAATAATTATCTTAAGATTTTTCCTCTTTTCCTACTCTGATTAATCTCCTTCATATTTTTCTGAGACTTTAACTGAACTGAACAAAAGAAAATGAAAGTTTGAAAGCTAAACTTTGTATAAAAATCTGGCAAGTTTGAGAACAGTTTCCTCAGCAGCAAACTCGGCCGCAGTAAATTTGAAAAAGTCATATCTTTATCCTAAAAGGTCTAAACCTACTTGATATAAGTATTATAATTTTGTAGACATTATGAATTAGGTCTCAGTTGTAAGGCAGTGTTAAAAAGGCGTCAAAGGTGATGACACCGTTCAATCAATTGTTATGTGTAGGAGTTCGATTTTTCTGCAAGAACTGTGGACAAGAAGGACACAGGAGTTTTTACTGTCCTAAACGTGGAGAAACCGCCGATAGAAGATTCAAATGTGGGTTGTGTGGGGAGAAGGGACACAATAGGCTAACTTGTCAAAAGCCAAGGATAAGTAAACCGAAAATAAGAAATCTAAGGGAGTACCATTGCAGAGCTTGTGGAAAAGTTGGCCATAACCGCAGGACCTGTCCTGTGAAAACTGAGAGACACTCGCAGAATGCTGCTCCCATAAAAAGAGGGTCGCATTGCAGTGTATGTGGAAAAGGAGGACATAATCGAAGGACTTGCTCTTTGAACACTGAACTACTGTCGCACAGTGCTGCTCGTGAAAATCCTGGCCTTCAGGATTCTAGGGAAAAAGATCGAAAGCACCATCACCACTGCAGTGTATGTGGAAAAGTAGGACATAACAGGAGGACTTGTTCTCAACAGAACTCTGTAGACAATGCTGCAGTTAGTCCGAGAGTTAGATGGTCTTACTTCTGAAAAAATTGTAGTGTAATTGGTCGCAACAAAAGGACTTGTGCTGAAAGAGAGCTAAAGGCAGTGTGATTATCAAGGATCAATCTACATTTTGAAGTTATTCTTCACCACAGTAAATCTCAGATCAATTGGATTATTATTTTCTTGTTTAGAAAGACGACCGATATCTTTAGGATTATTTTTTCCAAGATGAAATGCACACTAGTTAAATTTGTGTAGATTTATTGGATGTTTCTTTGGTGGTTGTCTGAGAAATGATTGTCAAAACTTTTAATAGCTTACCGATCATTGGCAAATTAATTTGCGGAGGCTTAGAAACATTACACATCTAAATATATATAGTGAGAGACAATTTTTTTTCATATTTTTCCGTAACTAATTGTGACACAAAATAATGCTACCAATGCCAATAATGTGCGTCTCTTTATGAACTTTTATGCGTTTTTGTTACATTGAATCAATTTTCTATTTGCATGAAAAGTATTTAATGATTACACTTGTGATGAGTAAATTTTATAGCATTCAAATACAAAATTTAGATAATAAGATATTATGAAGCAATCACCAAGAACACCCCCCCCCCCTTTTTCAACAGTACACCCCTACTCCACCCACCCCCTCCATACATCCTCCTTAACACATATCCAATAAGCAATACCAATCATCACTAATAAACCCCAAACTATCAAAATACAGAAGTTCAAAATCCTGACCTATTAACATCAAAATCCAATCTCTAACCCTAAAATAATGTAAGCTCAACAACCTACATATTGTTGTTAGTGTTCTTGTTAGTCCAGAAACAAAGCCTTGGAATTTGTTGAGAACGGACGGCCTAAAGCACAAACCAATATCAAAACTCCCACGGTTATTCGAGAATCATAACAGTTAGATAAACACTAATTTCGAAAACCTAATTATAATAGATACAAAGAAAACTTAATTTCGAAAACCAATAATAGAAACTAATTTCGAAAACCGAATTAGATCAACAAAGCCTTTGAATTAGTGTTTCAATTCGAAGACCAAATTCAACCCCTCATATTTTGAAATCCTAAAATCCCAAAATCCCAAAATACTAAGCCATAATATCGAAGCGAATAAAAAATCAAGACAAACCCTAATTGAAAATCCCAATGAACCTACTAAAACCATAAGACACTCTGTAAGAAACCATCTACAAACTTACCATGGAACCCAACAAACCTTCCAAAAACACCATGCTTCCTCAACATTTTTGTACGCGGCCAACACCAAGCCTGTAGCTATGACACAATCCTGCAATTTTTCGGTCATCTTGAATCCAACAAGATCCTAATGCTCATGGAATGTCCAATTACAGCGGCATAAAATTAAAAGAATAAGCTAGCTTGGACATTAGGGAAACAACGATGCAAAAGGAACCAAATCAGGGGCACAAGGAATAGTAGAAGTAGCATGTTACCATCTATAAATTCTCGGGTATTCAAATCTAGATGCTTAGGGTGTAGTTATTATAATAAAGATGAGTAATATGACAGCCTCAATTATACACCACAAGTGAACTACAGAATTAGGTACATCATATGTATAAGAATATGCATTATCATTTATAGTCTTTGTTGTTGATAATTGACAACACACTAATGAGAACGGATAACAGTCATCTTAAAAATTAACACACATGCTTTAAATTTTAAAAACAATCATCTCATCACAATATAAAAAATGAAATACTACCTTTACAGTAAAACGCTTGGCATAAGCAACATTTTACAAATACACATGTATTTCCTGTTCTACAGCAACATAAGCTAGCTCAAAGACAACAAACATCCAATAAAAGGATACTCGTGCAATAACATACCATCAAATATACGTTAATAAACACCCTTTCTCTTCTTCCTTCCTGCAAATTAATTCCAAACATTCGAAACTAAATCAAAATGATAAGTTGGACAAAACACAAACAACCTGTCAAAAACATTCAGAAGCGCCATATAAAACTCAGATCAACAATTTTACTACTATCTCAAAAATCCAAATTCGGTCAAATCCTCAATTCCTTAATATTAAACATACTGGAAATTTCATCATCTGATTCAAAACCATTTCCAAATCTTCCACATACGCCATTTCTGTACCAAATTTATCTAAACTTAACAAAAGTAATGCAAAGAAAAAATATGAAAAATAGCAAACGGCTAAGCTAACCTGTTGCACCCCCACTGTATTTTATTCATCATCTTCTTCTTTAACTTTTTGGATTCTGGAAATTGAAATAAAATTGCAGTAAGAGAAAACATTAAAACAAAAGGAAGCAGATAGAATTATCAGCCGAAAAGAGTGAAAAATTTACCCAATGAAGAACAAACACAAATTGAAACAAAAAAGGCAAGTTAAATACATCTCCTATTTAGATTAAGGATAATGAGATTGTAATGTCACAAAAAACCAGAGCCTTTTTGTGAAATAAGGTTGTTGTCTGAAAAACCCATTCTTGTTACACCATCATTTGGCCACTCTTTTCCAACACAAAGCTCCCTAATTTCTGCCCCAAATCTTTATATTTTTTAAACTGATATTGTACATCACAGTGTTCACTATACAACTCTCCAAACCAGCTTAATTTAGGCGCCCTTTTTTACCACCAAATCTGAGTCAACATACTGATTTTGTGTAAAAAATAAACCTCAAACAATAACCCCAATATACAGTAAAAGAAAAAACCAAAGAAACTGGACTTCAGTTTGAAACACAGAAGGCCCAACATAACCCAATAGCTGAATAAGATGAACCTAAATCCAACTCTAACCTACAGCCCAAACATGACAAGCCTCAACCCAAACTGTAAACGATTAACCAAATCTGAATTAGTTGCAATTATTTACTTTTGTATAAGCTGAATTTTCAATTAGAATCAAATTAGGATTGAATTGGCTACAGTTAAATTTAAATCAAATCAAATCAAATTAGGATCGGATTGTTTGCAGTTATTTATCTAAGCTGAATTTTCAATTAAAATCAACCTATTAGGATTGAATTGGTTACAGGTAAACTAAAATTAAAATCTAAATATAAAAACAAGATCAAACTCAGTTAGCAAATCACAAACCTAAACATTAAATTAAACACAATTCAATTCGATTTCTTTCCAAATAGAATCGGATCACACATGCAAAATGGTAAGAACAATCAGCTAATCATATCCACAATGAAACCAAACCCGGAAACGGCGGGATGATCTGAATCACATCCTCCTCCACAAACTGTCAGCTAAACCCGAAGAAGTCCGAACACCACATCACACAACACCCTAACGCCCGCAACGGCCACCATGAACTGCAACTTCTACTATGACATTGCAAGTCACTATTATCTGGCTGATTGTTGATTTTTGGTTGATGAGAGAGTAGATCAATGATGTTAATTGTGCAAGGGTCGCAAGGAATGGGATTCGAACTGCAACTTCTGGAATGGGAATCGAACTGCAACTTCTACTATGACTGATTGTTGATTTTTGGTTGGTGAGAGAGGAGATCGATGATGATAATTGTGCAAGGATCGCAAGGAATGGAAATCTCACCACAACAAAGGGTAAACACTGATTGTTAATGGTGGTTGTTAGAAATGAAAGAGAAGAAGAAGGTTTGAAGAGAAACACGTGAGGGCATGTGCTCCCTTTACTAAATTCACTATACAAAGGCTTAGGTGGACCAATATGATGCATTCACTATTCTTTGAATAGTAACTTGCCATCCTCACTTTTTAATAAGTAAGGATTATTCCATAATATGATTTATGATTTAAAAAATGAAGTAATAATTAAGTGCTCGTTTGATTATCATGCGAATTAAATTTCTGCAGACATTTAAAATACTCATGAATTTAATACCTTTTGACAAATTTTAAATTGGACATAACTTATTAGGTTGACATTTGAAAATCGCCAAGGCGAGGTTGGTATTTTAATTTTCCCATTTCGTAGGGATATGAAATTTCCAAATATTCTACAATTCCTACATCTTTGGAGATTAAGGGCAATCAAACAACTTCCTTTGCCAAAAAAAAAAAAAAAATCATATGATTTGAAAATTCTTGTGGCAATTTTTGACAACCAACCAAGTACAAAAAATATTTTTAAAACATAGTAAATCTTATGTACTCGGCTAATTACTTCAATGAATTTTATGGCACCATATGAAAATTTTAATTTGGGAGGAATATGATGTAGAAAATTCAATACTTCTAAGACATTATATAAAATAATAATAATAATAATAATAATAAAATAAACCCTAAAATAAAAATATGTCAACAATACGATACTAACTTATTCGGTATAAAATCTTCCAAGACCTGTCATACTCCGTAATATTTTAAATGGATATATAATTTATTTATCATTTATTACTCAGAACAATTTCATAGAAAAATTATGCAAAGTAAATGTAAAAATAAAACTTTATTCAATATGATTAAATTTGGCACAGAAGTATCACCATCAGGGATCCGTGGCGCAATGGTAGCGCGTCTGACTCCAGATCAGAAGGTTGCGTGTTCGATTCACGTCGGGTT
>PYUH01000133.1:0-10827 GCA_016808085.1 Suaeda aralocaspica
TTTGTGTGTGCATGGTCACTTATCAATAAGTGGCACGCAAATCAAGGCATGAAATGGTGGACTTTGGGGAACAAGATGGTTTTTGCCTATGAGTTTTTTCCCACTGGGTTTTTCTCATTTTTGGCTTTGAGTCTTTTATTTCTTATGCTAAAATANTTCTTATGCTAAAATGCATGGAGAAAGGTTTCTTGATTAAAAGATTGGATCTTGAAGCATTTCTTTAAGTACTTGAAAATCTTGGTAAAAATGCACAAATTGTGACGAAGCTTTTTGCGTGTATTTTGACGATTTTCTTGATTCTTGGGCACCAAGCAAAGTGGCATAATTTTAGTCTAAATTCTGATGATTATCTTTTTAACTAATTATTTAGTCAAGTTGTTAGGATATTTTCTTGATTAGTTACTTAGTTAGAGTTTGTTAGGCAAGATAAGGTCAAGTGCAAGTTGCATGATGATGTGGCAATCTTATCTAAAATTTGTTGAGCAACTTCTGCAAGTGGCACAAGTGGGCCGAATTTCGCTTTGTTTTCACGTGATTTTTAGTTTTTTTGAAGTAGGATTTTGTTGACGATTATACCTATAGATAATCTTAACATTGGGTTGTAATTAATTAAGTTTGAGTTGAATAAAAGTTTGTTTGTTTACTTGAAAACAAAAAACCGAAAATTTAAAGAGTTAGTGATTAATTTCTTTATACTCTTGTGCAGATTATTTAGTAGCTTTGAGGGGGCTTAGGCTTTAATCAAAGGAATAATTAATCAACCTAAATTTAAGAATATTGGTGACTTGGTCTTTATAGGTTCGAAAATTTAGTCTATTCCCTTGTGAGTTTTTGTTTACACGAAAATTCACATCAAATTTGATGCTTTCCTTGAGAGATCTTTTATACTCAAGTGCTCATCAATCGATCAAACACTTGAAAAAACATTACTATGGCAGGTGGAGGTGAAGAAATTCCTACAAATTTTGAAAGGGGATTGTCCTTAGATCAAGATAAGGAAAACAAAAGGGACAGTGAAATTATGGAATTGCGCACCATGCTGGAGGAAGTGATGAACTTTGTGTCAGGAACATCGCAAAATAGGAAGAAGAGTCACACAATTGACGAAATTGAATCAAGTTCTAGTGATGAAAACACAAGCAGGAGTGCACGCAAACCTAGGCGTGAGTATGACACTAGTTCAAGTGAAGAAGATCACCGAAACAGACATAAAAGGCGTGATAAACAAAAAGATCATGATCGTAGTCTAAAGTTGGACGTTCCTGAGTTCAACGACAATTTAGATCCGGAAGTTTTCCTTTATTAGCTAAGGAGGACCGAACGAGTCTTCAATTATAAGGAATATGATGATCATACGGCCTTTAGAGTGGCAAAATTAAAGCTAACTTCTTATGCTAGTTTGTGGTATGAAGGATTACATTGAAAACGCAAAAAGGAAGGAAGTCGAAAATCTGTTCATGGCGCAAATTGAAAAGATATTGAGGAAGAAATTTGTACCACATGAATATGAGCAGAATAATTTCCTAAAGATGCACACTTTAAAACAGGGGCAAAAGAGTGTTAAAGAGTATATCAATGCTTTTAAAAAGTTGATGATATTGTGTGATCTAGAAGAGAAGGAAGATCACAAGGTTGCTCGATTTGTTGCAGGATTGGATGAATCTGTTAGGGAGAAAGTGGAATTGCAACCCTACTAGACTTATGATGAAATCTGCAAAGTGGCACTAAGGGTTGAAAAACATGGGAATTTAAAGAAGCCAAAAGCATTCTTTAAATCCTATTAATCCAAGAAGGAAGTGGTGTATTCCCAACCAGCTAGTGCTAAACCTAAATTCGATAATGATAAAAGGCAGCCACTCCAGTCAAACCACTTGCAATCCTTGAAGACAAAAGGAAGTGTTTTAAGTGTCAAGGAGTTGGACACCTACAAAAAAATTGCCCAAATTCTAGGGTGATCACTGTTAGGGAAGCAAAGGAAATTGAAGATGCCTACTTAGATGTTCTTCTTGAAGAAAGGGAGGACGAAAATGCTGAGTCACAGGAAGAACAAAGTAGCAATGATATGGAGGAAGTAGAGGCAGAAACACAGGGTTAGGAATTGGTCCTTAGGAGGGTTCTTCAGTCTAAACATGCGCCAATTGAAGAGAACTAGAGGGACAAAATTTTCGTGACCAGGTGTAATGTACAGGGCAAGCTGTGTGATGTGATAATTGATAGTGGCAGCTGTACTAATGTCGTCTCTACCCTATTGATTTAGAAATTGAATCACCCCACATACAATCATCCTCAACCTTACAAGTTACATTGCTTAAGCAATACCAGTGATGTCAAAGTAACAAAGCAAGCACAAGCACCTCACTCTGTTTGGCCATTGTTGAGATGAAAATGTGCTACCAACAAGTTCGTACCTATCAATCTCCAAAGTGACTTCCAAAAGTATCTCATGAACTTTGTGTCTTCATCCTTACAATAGTCCCTTGGAACCCCATGTTAACCTTGATAGTCTCGAAATACAATCAGCCACATTCATAGCATCATCTGTCTTTTGACATGGTGTACAATGAGCCATCTTTGAAAATCATCAACCACTACCATAATAGCTCTTTCCCCCTTGCTGTCCTTGGTAACCCTACAATGAATCCATAGAAACATCCTCCCAAGTCCCTCTGGCACTGGCAATGGAGTATAAAACCTTGATGAAAAGCTGCCTTTGCCTTTTGACAAGTAGCACATTGAGCAATTATGGCCTCAACATCAACAATCATTGGCCAATAGAAATGTTCTTGCAACATGGTTAGTGTCTTTGTAATGCCAAAATGTCCAGCAATACCTCCTCCATGAGCCCCCTTACTAGTAACTCACGTATAGAGACATTTAGGTATGCATAATAGATTACCTTTAAACAAAAACCCATCATGTAGCACATAAGAACTCATAGAACCCTTTGAAAGTTGCGCCATTATTGGTCCAAAGTCTCCATCTTGCTCGTAAAATTGAGTTATCAACTCTAACCCAAGCAACTTAAGTTCAAAACACCAAGCAAAGTATACCTTCTTGACAAAGCATCAGCAACAACATTAGACTTTCCCGTTTTTGTACTTTGAAGAGAAGTGAAAAGATTGCAAAAATTCAACCACTTAGCATGTCTTTGGATTCAATTTTTGTTGACCATTAATATGCTTCAAGCTTCATGATCAGAATGTAGTATGAAGTGATTAGGCCTTAAATAATGACTCCAATGATCCAAAGCTCTAATAATGGCATAGAACTCCTTGTCATATGTAAATAGTTCAGTTTAGCACCATTCATTTCTCACTAAAGTAAGCATTGGCCTCTTCCCTTGACTAGAACACACCAATTCCAACCCCACTTGCATCCGTCTCGACTTCAATGGTTTAGAGAAATCTGGTAAGGCTAGTATGGGTGTGTTACAAAGCACTTCTTAATCAATTCAAAAGCTTCTTGTGCCCCCTTAGTCCACTCAAACTTAGGCTTATCCTTCTAATGCATTCGTTATAGGAGCAACAAGATGAAAATTCTTCACAAACCTCCTATAGAACGAGCTTAATCCATGAAAAGCACGTACTTCAGTCACGTTTTTTGGTGTTGGCCATGATTTTATAGCTTCCACTAGATGATCACAGAAACCCCATCTTTGGACACAATATACCCCAAAAACGTCCACACTTGGTACCATAAATAACACTTTTCAAGACTGCATAGAGCTTTTGTTCTCGTAATGTCCCAAACACACTTCTTAATGGCTTAGATGATCATTAACATCTTTGCTATACACCAAATATCATCTAAATATCCACTACAAACTTACCAATGTATGGCTTTAAGACCTCATTCATCAACCTCATAAACGTACTAGTGCATAGTTAACCCAAAAGGCATGACTAACCATTCATAAAGCCCTATTTGTTTTAAAACTGTTTTCCATTCACCACCTTCCTTCATTCGAATCTGATGATATCCACTCCTTAATCAATCTTGAAAACATGTGAAACCATGTAATTCATCTAGCAAATCATCCAATCTAGGTATAGGAAACCATACTTGACGTTATATTGTTAACTGCCCTTGAATCACTACACATTCTCCAAGTCCCATCTTTCTTAGGTACTATTAATTAGGCACAGCACATGGACTCATGCTCTCTCTTACATACCCCCTCTCATTAATTCCTCAATTTTGCCTTTGGTATCTCCTTGTCTCCTCGGATTCAATCTATATGCAGGCTGTTAGAATTTGAGACCAGGAATAGATCTATTAATGTTCAATCCACGTATGGGTGGTAATCCTGGTGGCAACTCTTAGGAACACATCTGAAAACTCATTCAACATAGGATGCAAAACCCTAGGAATTCTGGGGCTTCATCTTGTACCTCTTTGGCTAACACATATAAGACATAGAACTTGTTTTTCAAACTCCCTTTCTAATTCCTTTCCACCCACCAACAAAACACCTTTAGAATTACCCATGCTGTTCTGGTTTAGAAATAATCAAGGTTTCATGCATATGATTTCTCATTAGGTTTTGCGCACAATATAAACATTTGTCCTCCCATTAAAACTTCACAAAACGGTCATATTGCCAAGGTCTACCCATAGTATATGACAGCATCCATAGACAAACATCACAAAGCCTTGATCCTCAAATTTACCAATTTTAACACACTCAAAGCTTGTTTGTTTACCTTACACACTTGTGCTGCTAAGGCCAATGTAGCTTGTATGGTTGAAGGATGTCCTTTGTAGAATTGCGAGCTTTTCCACCAACAACGTAGATACTACATGGTGCAACTTCCGTATCGAGGATCACATCACAAAGCTTGCCTTGACACTACACCTTGTGAGAAAAATTTGTCCCTTTGACTCTCCAAAGGTTGTGCACTTGAGATTGTAATACCCTAAGTAACACCAAGGATGGCCTTGTGTTCTGGTTGGACTTCCTCCGTTTCTTCCTCCATATTTTCAAATTGCATACTCTACCTCTCCCTCCATCCCCATACATCTCCTCTCTTCTTCAAGCTTTCCCCATCTACCCAATTTCGAGTTGTTTTGACCCTAGCATGAGGACATCTCTTGAATGTGACCTTGTCCTTACACTGAAACAATAATGCGTGAGTCACTACTTTGGGGTTTTTGAAGTTGAACCTCTTATCCTTGATGAAGGGTGGTTTTATCCTTTATCAAGATTAATAATTTTTGAGGAAAAGTTCACGCTTTTTCTTTAGACTCGTAAGTTTTGAAGTAAGCTTTGGCTTTTCGTGCAACTTGTTTCTCACCCTTGCTGCCACTCTACAAACTTCATCAAAGGTCCAATAAGGTTGTAATTCGACTTCTTCTCCCTTATCTTTCATCAGACCAGCCACAAAACGAGCCACTTTGGTGGTCCTCCTTCTCTTCCAAATCACAATCATGATCAATTTTTCAAACTCCCAATATACTCATCAACCGTTTTTCTATCTTGTTTTAATGTATGCATCTTGATGAAATTGTTTTGCTCGAATCTTGAGGGACAAACGTTTCCTCATCTCCTTTTTCAATTTAGACCATGAGATATTTTTGATCTACCTTCTTTCCTTCTCTTTCTTTGTAAACCCAAGCCATAAACTTGCAAGAAGTGAGTTTTAATTCCGCCCATTTGTATAGACTTATTGATCATCATATTCTTTGTACGAAAATCCTCTCAACCTACGAATCCAATCTAGAAAATTTTCAGATCCATACCCCATTAAATCCGGAATTTCGAGTTTAAGATTTCGATCATCATCCCTCATCTTTCCCTTATGTTTGTGCCTTGATCTTGGTTCCTCATCGTCACTAAACTTGATGAGTATCCCTTTTTTGGTTTACGTACACTCCTCACACTTTCTTGCTCACTTCACTTGATGATCCCTCCTCTTGTTTAGATTTAGTAGGAGTTTTCTTGGTAGAAGCCATGATAGTTAGGACTTCATCTAAACGAGCCTTTAACTCGTCAATCTCCCCTTGCATACGTACTCTTTGCTTGAGCCAAGCTCAAACCTTTCGTGAATCCTTGTGATGTTCGTCTCCACCTTCTTGAGCCATGATAATTGATATTTGAACACTTAGATTGATGAACCTCTCAACGAGAGCACCAAAGTTGATGTGAATTTTGTTTCAAACAAACGCCACTCACACAAAGGAAACTTAGACTTCAAATTTGATAAAGCCACGCACCACAATCTGAACTTCTAAGGCGAATAATGGTAAATTTGGATTAAAGCAAAGCACCCTCAAATCCTAAGAACTATCCTCACGTGAGATAGCCCAAAGCACCACTCACTTGCTTCGAATTTCTCACAAGAAACTCTCAAATTTTTGTTTTCTTCGTGAAACATGAAAACCCGGAAACAGTGTTTTTCAATCAGCAATCTGAATTTTATTGTGTATTTACACCTATTTATAGCTAACATGCACACAATATTTCGAATCCTAAACATATCCTAACTACCTTAGATATATGGTTAACAAACTAAGATAGGATAACAAGAATATCACACAAAACCGGATACAAATCTTGCACCATATATTTTGTGATCTGATTTCTAGTCTAAATCTTAGTATTTTGAGAATCAAATCATACACCATATTTCCGAATAACAACTAAGGTTGACCAAGTCAAACAACTTGAAAAACCGCGTTGACAACGTTTGCCCAAAACCTCCAAATAATTCCAAAATCCCGCCATATAACTTGCTTTGATCTCGTTGATTTTTTGTTGACTTCATGTTCAAGAACTTCAAGAAACTCTTCAAGATGCATCTTTGTTCAAGAAACTCCATTTTGTGTTTCCATGCTTGATTCCATCAACCTTGAACTCACTAATCAAGAAAAAAAAACACCATATGGTAAAACCCTATCAAATGACGTGGGAAGAAAACCCATATAGCTCAACATTTCTAAACTACTACTTGTACTTGCTTGAAAACACTGATAAGCTGTACATGTCACCATGCACACGTAAAATCCACCCTAGCCAACCTAGGAAGTCTTTGGTCTCCATAGCCACTAACTCCCCCTGGTTGCTTCTTGTTTTCCACCTTCAATCAAACCCAAAACCCTCGAGTTTTGCTCATTGATATGCGTATCACTTATCTTAGCAGGTGGACATTACCTTTAGCCATTGCCCTCAAATAAAATTAGGAAACCTTTGAAAATTCTATTTTGAAGCCTTTAAAATATTTTTAAAACATAAAAATATTATTTATTAACACGTATTACGTCATCAAAACCTATTTATTATTATTTTATTCATTTTATTATTATTATTTCTTTTAATTATATTCCCTATAAAATAATTTTCCAATAAAAATATTAAATTAAAGAATAAAATACAAAAGTACTTTCTTCGAAATACTGAAATTCGGGGTATTACGTCTACCCCCCTAAAGAAGTTCGTCCTGAAATTTTGTGTAGTAGTTGGTGTATGGATTTGCATAAGACTATATTTACTTAAACCTTTCTTCTTGAACATATTTTTGTAGCCTTAGACACGCACTTGACAAACTTCTATAAACCACATACACTTCCCACTTAAAAGTCGTAGAAACTCAAAAAAACTGCACAATTGAGGTTAAACTGCACAAAAAACTGGTCGCTTTTCTACCCCCCTAAGGGACCAGTTACGTGTGTGAATTTCGTGTGAACAAACACTCACAAAGGGGATACTAAATTTCGAATCTATAAAGACCCATGTCACCAAATTCTTTAATTTTAGTTGATCATTAGCCCTTTGATTTAGCCTAAGACCCTCAAAGCTACTAATTAATCACAGAGTATAAAGAATTTATCACCAACTCAAATTTCGGATTTTTTGTTTTCATGTAAACAACAAAACTTTTTTATTCAACTCCAACTTATTAATTTACAATCCTAAGTTGATTTCTTTATAGGTATAATCAACAAAAAATCCTAACTCACTATAGTACCAATAACACGATAGCCTAGACTAGGATTTCGTCCCTTACACTCATACACACAACAAGATAAGTATGCCAACATAATCATTCGACTTGCCACTTGATCTTATCTTGTCTAACGAACTCTAACTAACTAACAAATCAAGAAACATATCCTAACAACTTATCTAAATAACTAATTAACAATAGAATCATCATATTTAAGCTAAAATAATTACACAGACTACTTGCTTGCCCAAGGTCTTGAAAAACGTAACAAATACACGCACCCAGTAACGTCACAATTTTTGCGTCAATTTTCAAGAACCTTCAAGTACTTCAAGAAATGCTTCAGAATCCAATTTTTAATCAAGAACCTTCAAGACATCTGTCTTCCATGTAGTTTAGCATAATTATATGATCAACTCACCAAGATTAAAGCTCATGCCAAAAATGAGAAAAACCCATGTGGGAAAAAACTTCATAGGCAAAAACCATCCTGTTCCCAAAGTCCACCATTCTTGCCTTGATTTGCGTGCCATATTATTTACATGTGACCATCACACAGCAAATCCCTACCCTGGATGCCCCATATGTTGATATTTCATAGCAACTAATTCACAATGGTTGCACCTGACCATCGGCACCCCCACCTGCGAATTGTTTGCACATGGAGTATCTGATCCTACAATCTTGTCACTAGTGCTTGCATCATTACGCACCGTAACTCTATTTCTACTAACGATAATATCTGGTCTTTTTCCGGTTATCATTCTTCAACTTCCCAGTAGCTTCTTTTGACGTTTCTTGCTAGGTTTAGACTAGAATCGATTCACTTTAACCTCGGTAGTGTATAGATCTTACTAACTGTCGCAGAGAGTTTTGATTATAACCAGAGCACTTCCATAGGATCAAATTTGGAACAACTACTAAGGTTTTTACGTTAACAATTGACTGTGCACATTTTGGAGTTGGACCACAATAACTTCAAATAGGATTGCTCAATCGATGTGAAATTTTTGTTATAGACAACGCACTCCAACACAAAGAAACTTGACTTCAAATTTGATAAAGCCACGCACCACAAATCTGAACTTCTAGGCGAATAATTGATGAGAATTTTTTGATTAAAGCAAAGCACCCTCAAATCCTAAGAACTATCCTCACCGGAGATAAAGCAAAGCACCACTCACTCAATTCGAATTTCTCACAAGAAACTCTCAAAAATTGTTTACTTCGTGAAACAAAAGAAAACCGGAAAAACTGTGTTTAATCTCTCTAATCTGAATTTATTGATGTATTTTCATCCTATTTATCTAAAAATGCACCAATATTTCAGAAATCTTAAACATCCTAACTACCTTAGATATATGGTAACAAACTAAGATTAGGATAAACAGAAATCTACAAAACGGATACATATCTTGCACCATATATTTTGTAATCTGATTTCTACTTCTAAATCTAGATTTTTGGCAAATCAAATCTAGCCATATTTCCGAAATAACAACTAAGTTGACCAAGTCAAACAACTGAAAAACGCTTGACAACGTTGCCCATGACTTCAAAAATCTTCCAAAAATCCCGCCATATGCATTGCTTGATTCTCGTTGATTTTTGTTGGACTTGCGATTCAAGAACTTCAAGAAACTCTTCAAGATTCATCTTTATTTCAAGAACCTCCATTTTTGTTTTCTCATTTTGATTCCATCACACCGTGACTCATAAACTAATCACAAAAAACAAAACACATATGGTAACACAAACCCATATAGCTCAACACTTCTACACTACTAACTATACTTGCTTTATATTTACGTGAATAAGCTTGTGCATGTCACCATGCACACGTAGAAATCCACCCTAGCCAACCAAGAAGCCTTGTGTTCTCATAAGCCACTAACTCCCCCAAGGTTGCTTTTGTTTTCCACTTCATCAACCAAACCCTCGAAGTTTTGCTCATTATAGCGTATCATCTCCTCTTCTTCAAAAGAGTTGTTGATGTGAATTTTGTTATAGACAACGCCACTCACAAAAAAACTTAGAACTTCAACTTTGATAAAGCCATCGACCCAAATCTTGACTTCAAGGCGAATAATTAGATAGAATTTGATTAAACAAAAGCACCCTCAAATCCTAAGAACTCTCCTCACGTGAGATAAAGCAAAGCTACCTCACCCAATTCGAATTCTCACAAGAAACCTCTCAAAATTGTTTATTCGTTGAACAAAAGACACAACGGAAACACTTGTGTTTAATCTCTTATCGAATTTTAATTGATGTAATTTACTCCTATTTATAGGCTAACATATCAACACAAATTTCAAAATCTAACATATCCTAACTACCTTAGATATATGACAAATTCAACAAACGAAGATTAGGATAACAAGAAAATCCTAACAAACCGATACATATCTTGTCACCATAATTTTGTAATCTATTTCTAGTCTAAATCTTAGATATTAGTTGCAAATCAAATCGCCACATATATTTTCGAATAAAAACTTAGTTGACCAGTCAAACACACTAAATCAACCGCGTGACAACGTTGCCCATACTTCAAAAATCTTCCAAAAATCCCGCCATATGCATTGCGTTATTTCTCTTGTATTTTTGTTGGACTTGTCGATTTCAAGAACTTCAAGAACCTCAAGATTCAATCTTATTCAAGAAACCTCCATTTTTGTGTTCTCATTGCTTGATTCGCATCAACCTGACTCATAAACACATCAGAAAATAACAAAACACCATTGGTAAAACCCGATCAAATGACGTTGGAACCACCCAATCACACTCTAACACACTATACTTTTAATTTACTGAATAAGCCTTGTGCAATGTCCCCTGCCATCACGTAGATCCACCCTAGCCAACCCAAGAATCCTTGGTG
>PYUH01000133.1:19027-64195 GCA_016808085.1 Suaeda aralocaspica
ATTTTTTCTCAAGATTGATTGAGGAGTGGATATCATCAGATTAGAAGAAGGGGGTGATGAATGGAAAACAGTTTTAAAACAAAACTAGGGGCTTTATGAATGGTTAGTCATGCCTTTTGGGTTAACTAATGCACCTAGTACATTTATGAGGTTGATGAATGAGGTTTAAAGCCATACATTGGTAAGTTGTAGTGGTATTTAGAATATTTTGTGTATAGCAAAAGTGTGATGATCATCTAAGCCATCTAAGGAGTGTGTTTGGGACTTAAGAGAACAAAAGCTCTATGCAGTTGAAAAGTGTTTATTTCATGGTACCAAGTGTACGTTTTTGGGGTATATTGTGTCCAAAGATGGGGTTTCTGTGATCCATCTAAAGTGGAAGCTATAAAATCATGGCCAACACCCAAGAAGGACTGAAGTACGTGCTTTTCATGGGGTAGTTCGTTCTATAGGAGGTTGTGAAGAATTTTTCATCTATTGTTGCTCCTATAATGAATGCATTAAGAAGGTAAGCCTAAGTTTGAGTGGACTAAGGGGGCACAAGAAGCTTTTGAATTGATTAAGAAGTTGCTTTGTAACACCCTAATAGCCTTACCAGATTTCTCTAAAACCATTGAAGTAGAGACGGTGAAGGGGGTTGGAATTGGTGCTGTTCAGTCCAGGGAAAAGGCCAATTGCTTATTTTTAGGAGAAGTTGAATGGTGCTAACTGAATATTCTACATATGACAAGGAGTTCATGCCATTATTAGAGCTTTGGATCATTGGAGTCATTATCTAAGACTAACCACTTCATATTACATTCTGATCATGAGCTTGAAGCACATTAATGTCAACAAAAATTGAATCCAAGAATGCTAAATGGGTTGAATTTTTGCAATCTTTTCACTTCTCTTCGAAGTACAAAACGGGAAGTCTAATGTTGTTGCTGATGTTTGTCAAGGAGATATACTTGCTTGGTGTTTTGAACTTTAAGTTGCTTGGGTTAGAGTTGATAACACAATTTACGAGCAAGATGGTGATTTTGGACCAATAATGGCGCAAACTTTCAAAAAGGTCTATGAGTTCCTATGTGCTACATGATGGGTTTTTGTTTAAGGTAATCTATTGTGCATACCTAAGTGTTCTATACGTGAGTTGTTAGTAAGGGGGCTCATGGAGGAGGTATTGCTGGACATTTTGGCATTACAAAGACACTAACCATGTTGCAAGACATTTCTATTGGCCCAAGATGTTGTTGATGTTGAGGCCATAATTGCTCAATGTGCTACTTGTCAAAAGGCAAGCAGCCTTTCATCAAGGTTTTATACTCCATTGCCAGTACCAGAGGGACCTTGGGAAGATGTTTCTATGGATTTATTGTGGGTTACCAAGGACCCAAGGGGAAAGATGCTATTATGGTGGTAGTTGATAGATTTTCAAAGATGGCTCATTTTACACCATGTTCACAAGACAGATGATGCTATGAAGTGGCTGATTTATTTTTAGAGACATCATAAGGTTGCATGGGGTTCCAAGACTATTGTAAGTGATAGAGACACCAAATTCATGAGTTACTTTGAGTCACTTTGGGGTTAATAGGCACGAAACTTTGTTTAGCACATCTTATCATCCTCAAACAGATGTGCCAAACAGAAGTAACAATCGAACACTAGGAGTTTGTTGCGTGGTTGGTGAGTAAAACACATAAAGATTGGGATTTGAAGCTTGCTCATGCTGAATTTGCTTATATAGTCACCTACTTATGTACTAAGCACTCACCTTTCGAGATGTCTATGGAGTTAATCCTAAGTTACCAATTGATTTTGTAAGTATTCCTAAAGGAGAGTTGGTACACAAAGATGCCAAGACTAAGGTTGAGTATATGCAAAACTTCATGCAGAAATAAGGGCTCGAATTGAGAAGGTTAATGAATATAAGTCACGAGCAAACAAGCATAAATCACAACATGTCTACAAGAGGGGATTTGGTTTGGTTACACTTGAGGAAGGAAGATTTTCAAATCAAGGAAAATAAACTTATGCCTCGTTGTGATGGACCGTTTAAATATAAGTAAAGTGGAGATAATGCTTACAAATGGAATTACCAGGAGAATATGGAGTCCATGCTACTTTCAACATTGGTGATTTAGCTCCTTATGTTTCTGATGACCAACTTCGAGGTTTGAGGACAAACTCTTTGAAGAAGAGGAGGATGATACGCATATAAATGAGCAAAACTTCGAGGGTTTGGGTTTGATTGAAGGTGGAAAACAAGAAGCAACCATGGGGGAGTAGTGGCTATGGAGACACAGGCTCTTGGTTGGCTAGGGTGGATTTCTACGTGTGCATGGTGACATGCACAAGCTTATTCACGTAAATATAAAGCAAGTATAGTTAGTATGTAGAAGTGTTGAGCATATGGGTTTTACCATATGGTGTTTGTATTTTTGATTAGTTTATGAGTCAGGTTGATGGAATCAACGATGAGAAACACAAAAATGGAGGTTTCTTGAAATAAAGATTGAATCTTGAGAGTTTCTTGAAGTTCTTGAATCGCAAGTCCAACAAAATCAACGAGAAATCAAGCAATGCATATGGCGGGATTTTTGGAAGATTTTTGAAGTGGGCAACGTTGTCAAGTCTGTGTGTGCATGACTTTGTACTGCAGCTTTTTCTTGTTTGACTGGTCTTAGTTGTTTTTCGGAAATTAGGGCTAGATTTGATTTGCAAAATATCTAGATTTAGACTAGAAATCAGATTACAAATATATGGTGCAAAGATATGTATCCGGTTTTGTTAGGATTTTCTTGTTATCCTAATCTTAGTTTGTGTATGCATCTATCTAAGGTAGGATATGTTTAGATTTCTGAAATATTGTGTGATATGTTTAGCCTATAAATAGGATGTAAATACATCAATAAAATTCAGTTAGAGAGATTAAACACAATGTTTTCGGTTTCTTTTGTTTCACGAAGTAAACAATTTTGAGAGTTTCTTGTGAGAAATTCGAATTGAGTGAGTGGTGCTTTGCTTTATCTCACGTGAGGATAGTTCTTAGGATTTGAGGGTGCTTTGCTTTAATCAAATTCTATCAATTATTCGCCTTAGAAGTTCAGATTTGTGGTGCGTGGCTTTATCAAATTTGAAGTCTAAGTTTTTTTTTTGTGAGTGGCGTTGTCTATAACAAATTCACATCACCTTGAGTCCCTATTTGACACGTTATCCTGTGGAACTCCATGTAGCCTCACATATGTTTTACGTAAACCTTTAATAGTTGTTCCATTTTCCAAGTGTCTTTCATGGTATAAACACTGCCGACTTAGTAAGTCTATCCACCACTACCCATATAGTATCATTCTGATTCTTCAACTCTAGCAAGCAAGTCACAAAGGCCATTGAAATGCAATCCCATTTCCATCCTGGTATTCCAAGTGATTGGACTTCTCCTTTGATACAAATGCAAGTATCAGTGATAGGGGTGATATTAATGAAATAAGTTATGAAAAAATTGATGGCAACTTCGAAGGTGATAGATATCAATGGTGTCAATGGCAAGGATGCAACCATAGGTGAATGTTGCATATGGAAATATCAACCATATGGGTGCATCAAGGGTAGGGATTTGTGTGTGCATGGTCACATATCAATAAGTGGCACGCAATCAAGGCATGAAATGGTGGACTTTGGGGAACAAGATGGTTTTTGCCTATGATTTTTTCCCACTGGGTTTTTCTCATTTTTGGCTTTGAGTCTTTTATTTCTTATGCTAAAATACATGGAGAAAGGTTTCTTGATTAAAAGATTGGATCTTGAAGCATTTTTTAAGTACTTGAAAATCTTGGTAAAAATGCACAAATTGTACGAAGCTTTTTGCGTGTATTTTGACGATTTTCTTGATTCTTGGGCACCAAGCAAAGTGGCATAATTTTAGTTCTAAATTCTGATGATTATCTTTTTAACTAATTATTTAGTCAAGTTGTTAGGATATTTTCATTGTTAGTTACTTAGTTAGAGTTTGTTAGGCAAGATAAGGTCAAGTGCAATTGCATGATGATGTGGCAATCTTATCTAAAATTTGTTGAGCACTTGCAAGTGGCACAAGTGGGCCGAATTTCGCTTTGTTTCACGTGATTTTAGTTTTTTTGAAGTAGGATTTTGTTGACGATTATACCTATAGATATCTTAACATTGGGTTGTAATTAATTAAGTTTGAGTTGATAAAAGTTTGTTGTTTACTTGAAAACAAAAAACCGAAAATTTAAAGAGTTAGTGATTAATTTCTTATACTCTGTGCAGATTATTTAGTAGCTTGAGGGGGCTTAGGCTTTAATCAAAGGAATAATTAACAACCTAAATTTAAGAATATTGGTGACTTGGTCTTTATAGGTTCGAAAATTTAGTCTATTCCCTTGTGAGTTTTTGTTTACACGAAAATTCACATCAAATTTGGTGCTTTCCTTGAGAGATCTTTTATACTCAAGTGCTCATCATCGATCAAACACTTGAAAAAACATTACTATGGCAGGTGGAGGTGAAGAAATTCCTACAAATTTTGAAAGGGGATTGTCCTTAGATCAAGATAAGGAAAACAAAAGGGACAGTGAAATTATGGAATTGCGCACCATGCTGGAGGAAGTGATGAACTTTGTGTCAGGAACATCGCAAAATGAAGAAGGTCACACCAATTGACGAAATTGAATCAAGTTCTAGTGATGAAAACACAAGCAGGAGTGCACGCAAACCTAGGCGTGAGTATGACACTAGTTCAAGTGAAGAAGATCACCGAAACAGACATAAAGGCGTGATAAACAAAAGATCATGATCGTAGTCTAAAGTTGGACGTTCCTGAGTTCAACGACAATTTAGATCCGGAAGTTTTCCTTTATTAGCTAAGGAGGACCGAACGAGTCTTTCAATTATAAGGAATTGATGATCATACGCCTTTAGAGTGGCAGAATTAAGCTAACTCCTATGCTAGTTTGTGGTATGAAGGATTACATTGAAAACGCAAAAAGGAAGGAAGTCGAAAATCTGTTCATGGCGCAAATTGAAAAGATATTGAGGAAGAAATTTGTACCACATGAATATGAGCAGAATAATTTCCTAAAGATGCACACTTTAAAACAGGGGCAAAAGAGTGTTAAAGAGTATATCAATGCTTTTAAAAAGTTGATGATATTGTGTGATCTAGAAGAGAAGGAAGATCACAAGGTTGCTCGATTTGTTGCAGGATTGGATGAATCTGTTAGGGAGAAAGTGGAATTGCAACCCTACTAGACTTATGATGAAATCTGCAAAGTGGCACTAAGGGTTGAAAAACATGGGAATTTAAAGAAGCCAAAAGCATTCTTTAAATCCTATTAATCCAAGAAGGAAGTGGTGTATTCCCAACCAGCTAGTGCTAAACCTAAATTCGATAATGATAAAAGGCAGCCACTCCAGTCAAACCACTTGCAATCCTTGAAGACAAAAGGAAGTGTTTTAAGTGTCAAGGAGTTGGACACCTACAAAAAAATTGCCCAAATTCTAGGGTGATCACTGTTAGGGAAGCAAAGGAAATTGAAGATGCCTACTTAGATGTTCTTCTTGAAGAAAGGGAGGACGAAAATGCTGAGTCACAGGAAGAACAAAGTAGCAATGATATGGAGGAAGTAGAGGCAGAAACACAGGGTTAGGAATTGGTCCTTAGGAGGGTTCTTCAGTCTAAACATGCGCCAATTGAAGAGAACTAGAGGGACAAAATTTTCGTGACCAGGTGTAATGTACAGGGCAAGCTGTGTGATGTGATAATTGATAGTGGCAGCTGTACTAATGTCGTCTCTACCCTATTGATTTAGAAATTGAATCACCCCACATACAATCATCCTCAACCTTACAAGTTACATTGCTTAAGCAATACCAGTGATGTCAAAGTAACAAAGCAAGCCCTGGTCAATTTCAAAATTGGTTAGTTTAAGAATTCTGTAATGTGTGATGTTTGTCCAATTGATGCATGTCATATATTGTTTGGTAGACCCTGGCAATATCATAGATTTGTGAAGTATGATGGAAGAACCAATGTTTACATCATCAGAAAACAGGAAACTGACAAGCTAATTGCTTTGAAACCTTTAAATGTGGCCCAAGACTGGAAGCAATTGAATGTGGATAATAAGAAGGGACTGTTCTTGTCAAATCCTAAGGAATTGGAGAAGGAATTATCTGATTGCCAGCAAGTGTTCCTTCTAATGGCCTAATATGTGAGAGTTGAAACATCTACAATCCCTAAAATTCTTCAACCCCTATTGAATGAATTTGAGGATGTATTTCCAGATGATTTACCACCAGTTTTGCCTCCCAATAGGGGCATTGAACACCAGATTGACTTGATTCCAGGTGCTCAGATCCCTAATAAGCCAGCATAGGGAACTAAGGAGATACAAAGGCAGTTTGAAGAATTAATGCAAAGAGGATACGTGAGGGAGAGCATGAGTCCTTGTGCTGTACCAACACTGATTGTTCCAAAGAAAGACGGATCCTAGCGCATGTGCATTGATTATAGAGCTGTAAACAACATCAAAATCAAGTACAGGTGCCCAATTCCTAGATTGGATGATCTTCTGGACGAATTATATGGCTTTCAAGTGTTTTCCAAAATTGATTTAAGAAGTGGGTATCATCAGATACGCATGAGGGAAGGGGATGAATGGAAAAAAGCTTTCAAAATAAAATTGGGTCTTTATGAGTTGTTAGTCATGTCTTTTGGACTCACCAACGCCCCTAGTACGTTCATGAGGCTCATGAACGAAGTTTTGAATCCATATTTGGGTATGTTTGTTGTTGTGTACTTAGATGATATTCTGATTTATAGCAGAAACAATGGAGATCATCTGCAGCATCTAAGACAAGTTTTTGAAACTTTGAGACAACAAAAATTGTATGGAAAATTGGAAAAGTGGTACTTCATGGTGTGTGGTGTGACATTTCTGGGTTATGTGGTGTCAAAAGATGGGGTTTTAGTTGATCAACCTAAGGTTGAAGCAATAAAATCAAGGCCAACACCCACAAACGTGACTGAAGTGCATTCTTTCCATGGATTAGCTTCCTTCTACAGAAGGTTTGTCAAAAACTTTTCATCAGTTGTTGCTCCTATAACTACATGCATCAAGAAAGATAAGAAGTTTGAGTGGACCAAAGAGGCACATAGGGCATTCGAAAAAATCAAAGATTTGCTATGCCACACACATATTCTTGCATTCCTTGACTTTACAAAACCTTTTGAAGTTGAAACAGATACAAGAAATGTAGGGATTGGAGTAGTTTTGGTGCAGGGAAAAAGACCAATTGCTTATTTCAGCGAAAAATTGAATGGGGCCCGATTAAATTATTCCACTTATGATAAAGAGCTTTATGCAATTGTTAGAGCTCTGGATCATTGGAGTCATTATTTGAGGCCTAATCACTTCATCCTGCATTCTGATCATGAAGCATTGAAACATATCAATGGTCAGCAGAAACTGAATCCTAGACATGCCAAGTGGGTGGAGTTCCTTCAATCTTTTCATTTTACATCTAAATATAATGATGGCAAGTCTAATGTGGTAGCAGATGCACTTTCTAGAAGGTATGTATTGATCAGTGTTTTAAACTACAAGCTGTTGGGTTTTGACCATCAAGACATATTATGAAGGTGACATTGATTTTGGTCCTGTGATGCAACAACTGGGAAGTGGAGTAGTTAGCTCATATGTTCTACATGATGGATTTTTGTTTAAGGGGAAACAATTATGTGTGCCTAATTGTTCAACCAGAGAATTACCAGTAAGAGAGACGCATGGAGGGGGTCTTGTAGGGCATTTTGGAATTGCTAAATCAATGAGCATGCTACAAGAACATTTTTATTGGCCCAAGATGATTAAACATGTGGAAGCTGTGATTTCTGAATATGCTGTATGTCAAAAGGCTAAAGTAACTTTTCATCAAGGGCTATACATACCATTGCCAGTTCCTGATGGTCCCTGGGAAGATGTATCAATGGATTTCATTGTTGGTCTACCTAGAACAGCTTGAAACAGGGATTCCATTATGGTGGTGATGGACAGGTTTTCAAAGATGGCACATTTCACTCCTTGCAATTAAACTGATGATGCTGTTAACATTGCAGAACTGTATTTTAGGGATATAATTCAATTGCATGGTATTCCTAAAAAAATTGTCAGTGACAGGGATTCAAAGTTTATGATCTACTTTTGGAAATTATTGTGGAAACTGGTTCGTACCAAGTTACTTTTTAGTACTTCCTATCACCCACAAACAGATGGGTAGACTGAAGTGACGAACAGAAATTTGGGGGTATTGTTGCGTGGATTAGTAAGCAAGACTTAGAAGGATTGGGATTTGAAACTGGCGCATGCTGAGTTTGCCTACAACAGATCACCTACTTATGCAACCAAACATTCACCCTTTGAAGTGGTTTATGGAGTCAACCCTAAATTACCAATTTATTTCATCTGTAAAGGTGAGTTGGTTCATAAAACTGCTTTGGATAAAAATTGAATACATGGAGAAGTTACATGCACAGATCAGAGCAAGGATTGAAAAGGTGAACGATCAATATAAGATGCGAGCCAATAAGCACAAAAACCCACGAAAATTTCAGGAAGGAGATTTGGTTTGGTTACATCTCAGGAAGGAAAGGTTTCCTAATCAGAGGGAAAATAAATTGATTCCTAGATATGATGGACCATTCAAGATTTTGAAAAAAGTTGGTGATAATGCTTATCAACTTCAGCTGCCAGGTGAATATGGATTCCATGCTACTTTCAATATAGGTGATTTATCTCCATATGTGCCTGATGAACAACTTCGAAGTTTGAGGTCAAATTCTTTTGAAGAAGGGGAGGATGATGCAAATGCATGTATCAGTGGTAGTGGTGAAAATAATGAAATAAGTTATGGAAAAATTGATTGCAACTTCGACGGTGATGATATCAATGGTATTAATGGCAAGGATGCAACCATAGGTGAATTAGTTGCATATGGAAATATCAACCATTTGGGTGCATCAAGGGTAGAGATTTGTGTGTGCATGGCCACTTACCAATAAGTGGCACGCAAATCAAGGCAAGAAATGGTGGATTTTGGGGAACAAGATGGTTTTTGCCTATGTGTTTTTTCCCACAGGGTTTTTCTCAATTTTGGCTTTGAGTCTTTTATTTCTTGTGGAGTTTTAATCATCATAATCATGCTAAAATGCATGGAGAAAGGTTACTTGATTAAAAGATTTGATCTTGAAGCATTTCTTGAAGTTCTTGAAAATCTTGGTAAAAATGCGCAAATTGTGAAGAAGCTTCTTGCGTGTATTTTGCCAATTTTTCTTAATTCTAGGGCACCAAGCAAAGTGGCGTAATTTTAGTCTAAATTCTGATGATTATCTTGTTAATTAATTATTTAGTCATGTTGTTAGGATATTTTGTTGATTAGTTAGTTAGTTAGAGTTTTTTAGGCAAGATAAGATCAAGTGCAAGTTGCATGATGATGTTGCAATCTTATCTAGAATTTGTTGAGCAACTTCTGCAAGTGGCACAAGTGGGACGAATTTCCCTTTGTTTTGATGTAATTTTTAGTTGTTTTGAAGTAGGATTTTATACCTATAGTTAATCTCAACATTGGGTTGTAATTAATTAAGTTTGAGTTGAATAAAAGTTTGATTGTTTACTTGAAAACAAAAATCCGAGAGTTGGTGATTAATTTCTTTATACTCTTGTGCAGATTATTTATTAGCTTTGAGGGTGCTTAGGCTTTAATGAAAGGAGTAATTAATGAACCTAAATTTAAGAATCTTGGTGACTTGGTCTTTATAGGTTCGAAAATTTAGTCTATTCCCTTGTGAGTTTTTGTTTACACGAAAATTGACGTCATCCTTGAGGCCTCTTGTGCTCAAATTTAACTTTTTGACAAGTAAGACATTTACTTACAAATTCTGCCACTTCTCTCTTCATCCTAGGCCACCAATACATCTTCTTTAAGTCCTTATACAATTTATCGCGTCCAGGATGCACTGAATACGGGGTATTATGACCCTCCTCCATGATTCTTCGTTTCAAATCTTTACATTTCTGTGGGACACACCACCTTCCTTTATACCTTAAGCTTCCATCCTCATAAATCTTAAAATCGATAGGCTTCTCTGCTTTCATCTTTTCCCTAATTCTGTCCAGTTTCACATCTCCCTCCTGGTTCTTCTTAATTTCCTCGAGTATTGTTAGTTGGATACTAAGATTACAAAGAATTCCTTCCAACTCTCCCTCCTCCACTATTTCTAAGCTCAATCTCTCTATATCCTTACATAGCTCATTAGCAACCATCAAGGTATTTACTCCATGTTTCGTTTTACGGCTTAGAGCATCAGCTACCACATTGGCTTTCCCTTCATGGTACTGGATATCTAGGTCATAATCCTTGATCAACTCAAGCCATCTCCTTTTTCTCATGTTTAATTCTTTTGAGTGAAAAAGTACTTTAAACTCTTGTGGTCTATGTATATCCTATATTTCACCCCATACAAGTAATGTCTCCATATTTTCAAAGCAAACACTATTACTGCTAACTCCAGATCAAGAGTAGGGTAGTTCACCTCATATGGTTTCAGTTGCCTTGAAGCATAAGCTATCACCTTTCTATTTTACATTAACACACATCCCAAACCATTTTTAGAAACATCACTATACACATCATAAGAGTCACTTCCATCTGGCAAAGTCAACACTAGAGCTGTAGTCAACCTGCTAACCCTAAGAAACTTCGTACATCCGTTACATTCTTCGGTGTGGGCGATTCCTTAACTGCTTCAATTTTGGCTGGATCTACCTCAACTCCCTCTTTTGACACAATAAGCCCTAAGAATGCTACTTTCTCCAACCAGAACTCACATTTTGAGAACTTAGCATATAACTCATTCTCCCTTAATGTCATCAAGATCTACTTTTATTAAAGAAAAATCCTTTAAATGTTCCACATGTTCTTCCTTACTCTTAGAATACACCAAGATGTCATCAATGAAAACGACCACAAAGTTATCCAAAAACGTTATCGTGTTTTGGTCTTCCTTCCCTCCAATAACTCACCTTCTTACCTCATTCATCACCCAGATCTTATGTGATTCACATAGAATTTCAGCCTTATGTTTACTCAACCAATCTATCCCTAGGATCACTTCCAAGTCACCTAAATCAAACTCGATTAGGTTAGCCTTAGACTCCACTCCCTCACTTTCAATAGGAAAATCTTGAAATCTCCTTGAACATTGCACTTCTTGTCCTGAAGGTAACACTATTGACATATCTATTGCATCTACATTTCCCAACATAGGTTTTAACTTTTCTAGGATTTTAGTGGATACAAAAGAATACGTTGCACCAGAATCAAACAAAACTTTAACAGGAAGAGAGTGAATAGAAAAAGTACCAGTGATCACATCCTTATTAGTATCCACTTCACTTCGAGCCATCACATTCAGCTTTCCAGTATTTAACGTCTTAGTCTGTCCTCCTCCATTCCTACTCCCATTTCTATTCCTGGCTTGAGATTTCACCTTTCCTCCCATATTTCCTGGGAAACCCTTTTGTTCTCCCCCAGTTGGATTTCCCCTAGCTTGAGAATTATGTCCCTCCTTTCCTTTGTTCTTCGAGAAGCACTCGTACTCATGGTGCCCAAGCTTGTTACACAATCGACAAGTCACTGGGTGCCCTGCATAGTCCTTTCCTGGGTTATTGTTGGGACACTTTTTGCTAAAGTACACACGCCCTCCTTGAATAGCCACCTGAGTTCTATTCCCATTTCCAGAATTAGGCTTCCCAAAGTTTCCCTTATTACCATGGAAGTTATTGTTAAAATGTGGTCTCTTATATCCACCATGATTCCCTTGCTGGTTGAAGTTTCCTCCTCCATCCTTCCTTTTCTCCCTAGTCTCACCTTCCTTTTGTACCTCCTTCTTCTTTTGGTCTATGGCATACAAGTGTGCAGCTCTACCATATAAGTCATCCAAGGATTCAATGATCTGTCCAGCTTGTTGTGACTGTAAGTCTAAGGGTAACCCTCTTTCAAAGCGATTAGCCTTCAACCTCTCAGTTAATACAGCCTAAGGAGTAAACCAAGACAATTCTATGAACTTAGAGTAGTACTCAGTGACAGACATACTTCCCATCTTAAGTTCTAGAAACTCCTCAACATTCTGCTTCTGAAGAAACACATCGTATAACTTATTACGAATTTGTTCTGGAAACATATCCCAATTAGATCCTTGATGTAGATTTTTAGTAGTATTCGCAAATACAACCTCAAATTCACTTTTTTTTTGTCAATTAAACTCTCCACTCCTTGATTGTTTTAATTGAAGACTAAATAATTAACACACTCCTGTAATTAATTAACTAGGCTCTAAATTTGTTCATCACTCCTGACTCACAAATATATGATGGAAATTTCGAACAAATTGATATCCACAATTTGATCAAATTTCAAAAAAATTGTATTGAAAAATTCAATTCATAAACTCAATTAATTTACAGCCTAATGTTGAGATTATTTATAGGTATAATCATCAACAAAATCCTAACTAAAATCAGCTAAGAAAACACGAAAAACCCTAGGAAATAAGTCCCACTTTTGCAACTTGCACAAGTTGCAGAACAAACTAAAGATAAGATTGCCACATCATCATGTAACTTGCACTTTGATCTTATCTTTCCTAACAAACTCTTACTAACTAACTAATCAAGAAATTATCCTAACAACTTGACTAAATAATTAATAAAAAAATATAATCATCAAAAATTACACCAAAATCACGAAAATAACTTGTTGCCCAAGTTCTTGAAAATTCGTCTAAATACTCGCCATAATTCTTTGTCCATTTTTGAGTAAATTCAAGAACTCCAAGAAATGCTTCAAGATTCAATCTTATAATCAAGAAACCTTCAAGAAACCATTCTCCATGTCTTTTAGCATATTTACGGTGATCAAGACTCTACAAGAACTAGTAATAATAATGTCCAAAATGAGAAAACCCTATCAACTGAAATGGGAAAAAACTCATGGACCAAACCAACTTGTTCCCAGTTACCACCATTGTGATCCATCCTGTAAGTGCATTAATCTTGTATGACTTATGAATCACTCCACCAGTGACAATTATTAATGATGATCACCATACATAGAGTTGGCTAGGAAGCCACCACCATCACAAGAATTTACAATGTCAACCTTAATCATTGTCACCCATACATGTGATTTATCTCTAACAAACCCAATAGGATTGATTAATAGATTGATTGGCTCATCCACTATTGGTGTTTCATATTCAAATTCACATTACCATACTCATTAGGCAAATCAATCTTATAGGCATTATCTCCATATACTTCAATCACCTCAAAAGGTCCATCAGCTCTAGGCATCAATTTATTGTTCCTTTTATGAGGAAAACGTTCCTTTCTGAGATGTATCCATACCAAATCACCAGGTTTGAAAAGATCCTGAGTTCTTTTCTTGTTGGACTGCCTCCTGTAGACTTCATTCATCTTAGAAATCTTCTTCTTAATTGCTTCACACGTTTTATTGAAAATTCCCACCCTCTTTTGCACATCTACATGTATCTCATCTCTAGCCAAAGGAATCATATCAATGGGCATATATGGCTTAATCCCATGCACAATTTCGAACGGGGAATGTCCTTTGGTGGATGAAACAACCTTGTTATAAGCAAATTCATCATGGCATAGGCGCACATCCCAATCTTTTTGTGTCTTACTCACAAGCCCACTTAACAAGGTGCCCAAAGTTTTGTTTGTTACTTCAGTCTGCCCATCTATTTGGGGGTGATGAGAAGTACTAAAAAGCAGCTTGGTACCAACCCTCTTCCACAAACACTTCCAAAAGTGACTCAAAAATTTTGAATCTCTATCAGTTACCACACTTCTGGGAATCCCATGCAGCTTCACAATCTCTTTAAAGGATAGATCAACAACATGTTGAGCATCATCAGTTTTATTCATGGCCACAAAATGTGCCATCTTACAGAATCTGTCAACCACTACTATTATTGAATCTCCTCCCCTCTGTGTTCTTGGCAAACCTATTATGAAATCCATACTAACACTATACTAAGGTGTATCAGGAACATGTAATGACGTGTAAAGTCCTTTGAATAAAGTAGATTTCGCTCTTTGACAGGTAGCACATCTGGAGACTACTGATTGAATATCATCCAACATCTTAGGGCAATAAAAATATTGACTCACTATATCATACGTTTTGTGAATCCCAAAGTGTCCAGCAAGTGCGCCACTACGAGCCTCTCGTATCAACAATTAACGTACTCCACTTTTAGGAATGCACATTCTACTGTTTCTGAATAAGAATCCATCCTGAATTGTGTAGCTTCTGGAAGGATGTTGATATTCTGAAGCAAAATCTGAATCACTGGCATATAATTCCTTCAAGTTCTCAAATCCCAAGACTCTAGTATCAACCATAGCCAGTAAATATGCTCTCCTCTACAATGCATCAGTTACCACATTAATCTGGCCTTCTTTGTACCTGGATGAAAAAGTAAAAGATTTGAGAAATTCCACGCACTTGGCATGTCTGTGGTTGAGCTTCTGTTGACCATTGATATACTTCAAGGCTTCATGATCTTAATGCAAAATAAATGGCTTTGAGCGCAAATAATGATACCAATGATCAAGTGCTCAAACAATGGCATAAAATTCACGATCATAATTTGAGTAATTCAGTTTGGCCCCACTCAGCTTCTCACTGAAGTATGAAACAGGCTTCCTTTCCTGAATTAGTAGTGCCGCAATGCCTACACCACTTGCATCACATTTAACCTAAAACAGTTTATCAAAATCAGGCAACACCAGGATTGGTGCATTGCAAAGTCTCTCTTTCACCTCATTGAAGGCTTCCTGTGCTCATTGGTTCCAGTTGAACTCTCCCTTTTTCATTAATTCGGTAATGGGAGCCATGATAGTAGAGAAATTTTGAATGAATCTCCTGTAGAATGATGCTAAGCCATGAAAACTCCTGACTTCATGAACATTGGTAGGTATCTTCCAAGTTTTAATAGCTTCAACTTTGGTTGGATCTACCATAATACCTGCGCCACTTACAATCTACCCCAGGAAAACAATCTTTTCTTACAACAAGTCACACTTTTCGAGTTTTCCATAAAGTTTCTGCTCACGTAAATTTTCGAATAGTTGCCTCACATGGTCTAGATGTTCATGAATGTCTTTGTTGTAAACAAGAATATCATCTAGATAGACAACAATGAATTTGTTCAGAAACGGTCTTAATACCTCATTCATCAACCTCATAAATGAACTTGGTGCGTTGCATAGACCAAAAGGTATCACCAACCACTCATAAAGACCTTGTTTAGTCTTAAAGGCAATCTTCCATTCATCCCCTTCTCGAATTCTCATCCTGATGATAGCCACTTCTCAGATCTATTTTTGAAAGTACACTTTCACCATGTAATTCATCTAACATATCCTCAAGTCTGGGCATAGGAAATTTGTACTTGATGGTTATGTTATTCACTGCCCTTGAATCAATACACATTCTCCAAGAGCCATCTTTTCTCGGCACTAGCAAGGCCGAAACTGCATATGGACTCATTGATTCTCGAACTAACCCTTTTTGCATTAATTCATCAATCTAGCGTTGTAGTTCTTTCGATGCCTCAAGATCACATCTGTATGCAGGTTTATTTGGAATCGGTACGCCAGGTATGAAGTCAATTGCATGTTTAATTCCCCTGATTGGGGGTAGTTCATTAGGCAACTCATCGGGAAATACGTCAACAAATTCCTCTAGTAAAGGTGTGAGGCGCAAATCAGATGATATTTTATTTGATGTTGCTTCATTTACAAAAAGAGTAAATGCAGGGTTCCCTTGCTCCACTTCTTTCTCAAATTCCTTTACATAAAGGAATAGATTTGTTTGCGTCTGGACTTTTCCTATAGATGGAGTCAAAGGTAGGAGTTTGATGCGTTTTCTATCCTTCAAAACCTTGTATACATTCGATTCCCCACTATGTTGCACCTTTCTATCATATTACCATGGTCTTCCTAGGAGCAATTGGCATGCAGTCATGGGTACAACATCAAACCACAATTCGTCACTGTATAAACCAATGGTGAAATTGATTAGTGCTTGTTTCCTTACTTCAATCCCTTTTGTATCATCAAGCTAATTTAATTTATAGGGACTAGTATGGTCTCTCTGTGTCAATTTCAACCTTTTTATCAGATCTTTGGAAGCTACATTGGTGCATGATCCACTGTCAATGATCAAATTGCAAAGGTGGGGACCAATTTTGCAGACACTGTAAAATAGGCTCTCCCTTTGGGTTGCATGTGGTTCCAGAGCTGTACGTAATGTTCTCCTAACAATAAATGCTTCGCCACCCTGAATCAATGGAGGTTTTACAGTTTCTAGTATGTCATCATCAGAATCCTCCCCTCTCTGGTATTGAATGATGTCCTCATCATCTTCAACCACGATCTGATAAAGTTCTTCCTCAGTGGCCCATAATCTAGCCTGCTCCATTATTAATGTGCGTTTTGATGTACAACTTGAAGCATTGTGACCCAAGCCTTGACATTTAAAATATCTCCTGCGATCTTCATATTTTGTTTTAGAGATCACCTTTTTGTGTCTATCCCCTGAAGAGCACGGTGTTGCAGATGTTTGTGTTGTTTGTGGTGGTTGATATGCTTTGGCATAAGTATTCTGAGGACTGTAGGGTGATTCACCGGTGGTAGTGATGTGAATTTGAATGAGGATTCAAGCAAGATGGACGAATCTATAAACCTAATGCTTAATCCTATGGGTTTGAATGTGGATAGAAGGCAAACATGGGTTACAAGACTCTCATGGGACATTCCCATAGAGGAATAATAACCTTTGGACGGAAGGAAAGAAAGGTAGGGCTAAGTGTGTTTGTTAAGCCTATGGGTTTTTTCCCATTCTACTTGGTAGGGTTTTTCCGATATAGTGTTTTGTGATTATCTTGATAAGTCTATGAGTCATGATTGATGGAATCCAGCATGAAGAATAGTTTCTTGAAAGTTTCTTCATTAAAAGATTGAATCTTGAAACATTTCTTCAAATTTTGAAGAAAATCTTGAAAATGGCGCAAATGGTGATGGCGAGTATTTGTCAATTTTTGGGAAATCTTGGGTTCCTTAATGGTCCTTTATTTTTGGGCTTAATTCTGATAACTATCTTGTTTATCAATTATTTAGTCAAGTTGTTAGGATAATTTCTTGATTAGTTAGTTAGTTAGAGTTTTTTAGGAAAGATAAGATCACAGTGCAAGTTGCATGATGATGTGGAAATCTTATCTTTAGTTTGTTATGCAAGTTGCACACAAGTAGGATTTATTTACCTGTCTTGTGCGTGATTCTTATGTAGATTTTAGTTAGGGTTTTGTTGTTGATTATACCTATAAATAATCTCAACAATAGGATGTTATTAATTAATTTTTGATTCACAAAAAAATTCAAATTCTATTTGCGTGAATATTTGCCACTAACTTTGTGATTTTGGATTGAATTACATTGTTAGAATCCTAATTAGTTATTCTCTGGATTGGTTTAATTAATTAGCTTTCAATCAATTTATTTGGATTTGATAGCTTAGGATTGAAAATTTTAGTGAGTTTTGAGTGCTATTTGCGAGTACCACTTAAAATCCACATCAATTTGGTATCAGATTTCAGGTTTTCGATTGCTTATGGCGGAAGAGGAGTTTCTTGAGGCCACTAAAAACTTCCAAAGGGTTGTGCTCGAAAAATTACAAGCCTTGGAGTTAGGGCATAAACAAGAAAAAGCAAGGATTGACGCCCTTGTTCGTCAATCTCAACGACAAAACGATCCTAATAGCATCTACTACAAAGGGAAGGGAAGTGACGAGGAGGATGATGATGATGGTGACCCATCTTCGTATGTTTCAACCCTTGACTCAAAGAAGAAGCCTAAACGAAAGTCTACATTGGATGATCGAGGCATTAAACTTGATGATTTCCACTCTACATTAGAGTGGGAACGCCATGTTGAGAAAATTGCGGAGTATAAGGGTTTTGATGACCGAAAAACCTTCAACATTGCATATATACGCCTTGTGAAGAGTGCACGGTTATGTTATGAGGGTTTGAAGGGCAAGAGGCTACGTCAAAACAAGGCAAAAATCACTTCATGGGTGAAGTTGCATACAAAGATGCGTGACAAGTATGTCCCAATTGATTTTGAGCAACAAAATTACATAAAACTAACTTCATTATACCAAGGAACTATGAGTGTTAATGAATATATTGTCGAATTTGAGAGGTTAGCATTGTTATGTGCCCTTCAAGAGAAGGAAAGCATGAAAATTACATGATTTTTGAAGGGTCTAAATCGTTCCATTGAACGTGAGTTGGATTTGGTGCAATACGTTGATTTTAACGATTTGTGCAAGAAGGCATTGAAAGTAGAGAAGCGTTCCAAGGAATATGGAAAGAAGAAATTTGTGCCTTTTACCAAACCAACATATTCTAATTCATTGAACAAGGAATCAACGAAGCCACAAAACCCTAATCCCACGTCGTGAAAAACCTAAGAAGGTTTTGTCTAAGGCAGAATTTGAAGAGAGGCGACGTTGTTTAAGTGTCAAGGCTATGGACACATTGATGTTGTTCGTCAATGGGAGAAAGAAGAAGAAGAATTTGACATTATATGTGCTGAGGACACACATCAAAGTGAGACGGCGGAGGATAGTGAAGACGGTTGCTACAAACAACCACCCCTCAATGAGGAAGATGGCCAATTGTTCGTGATTAGAAGGGCTTTGCATGTAGAAGCCTCGCCAAACAAAGAATAAAGGGAGAATTTGTTCCACACTCGTTGCAAAATAGGAAGGTTTCTATGTACCTTGATCGTTGATAGTGGATCATGCACAAATGTGGCTTCTAAGGAGCTTGTTGATCGCTTGAAACTTCCTCAAAGACTCCATGCTCGTCCATATAAGCTTAATTGTCTTGATGACACAAAGGGGATTGAGGTCAGGAAACAAGCCCTTGTTTCTTTAGATATTGGCAAGTATAATGATGAATTATGGTGTGATGTAGTGCCTATGAGCGCTTGTCAAGTACTTTTGGGAAGACCATGGCAATTTGATAGACAAGTGAAGCATGATGGTGAATCTAATGTATATTCGGTCCTTTGTGGAAAGAAAAGGATTGATTTGTTGCCATTGTCTCCAAAAGAGACGCAAGAGACTCACGTAAATTCTAAACCTACAAACACGAAGCCTAGCTTGTTTCTAACAGGAAAAGAACTCGAGCAAGAGGTTGAGCAAGGCACTCCTACGTACATGCTTGTGGTTAAGGAAGTTGCAAAGGAGTCTAAGGTGCAAGATGAACAATTACAAAAGCTCCTGAACGAGTTCCATGATGTATTTCCGGAAGAGTTGCCTAACGAGCTACCACATATCCGAGGGATAGAACATGCTATTGATTTTATTCCTGGGGCGCCAATTCCAAATAAACCTGCTTATAGGTGTGATCCTGAGGCATCCAAGGAGTTACAAAGGCAAATTCACGAGTTGTTGGAGAAAGGTTTGGTTCGTGAAAGCATGAGTCCTTGTGCAGTTCCGGTTCTCCTTGTTCCAAAGAAGGATGGTACACGGCGAATGTGTATTGATTCTCGAGCAGTAAACAACATTACTATTAAATACAGATTTCCTATGCCTAGTTTGGAGGACATGTTGGATGAGTTACATGGTGCTATGATCTTTTCGAAGATTGATTTGAGAAGTGGTTATCATCAGATGCGCATTAGAGAAGGAGATGAATGGAAGACGGCTTTCAAAACCAAACAAGGTCTCTATGAGTGGCTAGTGATGCCTTTTGGGTTGTGTAATGCTCCAAGCTCGTTTATGAGACTTATGAATGAGGTGCTACGTCCTTTCTTAAACAAGTTTATTGTTGTTTATCTCGATGATATACTTGTCTATAGTTCAAACATTCATGAGCATGTAGGGCATTTAAGATTGTTGTTTGATAAGTTGCGTGACCAACAGCTCTATGGAAAGCTTGGGAAGTGTGATTTCATGCAAGACAAGAGCATGGGATATGGTTTACAGAAACGAATTTCAAAGATGAATGAGGTTTACAGAACACGATCTAACAAAGGGAGGAGACAACATGTATTTAAGCAAGGGTGTATGGTATGGATACATTTAAGGAATAAACGTTTCCCTTAGAGGCGCAAAAATAAGCTTATGCCAAGAGCAGATGGTCCTTTTGAAGTGCTTGAAGCTTATGGTGACAATGCTTATAAGATTGATCTACCTAGTGAATATGGGGATGTCAGTGCAACATTGAATATTGGCAACTTATCACCATACTACAGTGATGTGAATTTGAGGGCAAATTCTTTTTAAGAGGGGGAGAATGATGTGAATTTGAATGAGGATTCAAGCAAGATGGACGAATCTATAAACCTAATGCTTAATCCTATGGTTTTGAATGTGGATAGAAGGCAAACATGGGTTACAAGACTCTCATGGGACGTTCCCATAGATGAATAATAGCCTTTGGATGCAAGGAAAGAAAGGTAGGGCTAAGTGTATTTGTTGAGCCTATGGGTTTTTTCCCATTCCACTTCGTAGGGTTTTTCCGATATGGTGTTTTGTGATTATCTTGGTAAGTCTATGAGTCATGATTGATGGAATCCAGCATGAAGAATAGTTTCTTGAAAGTTTCGTTATTAAAAGATTGGATCTTGAAACATTTCTTCAAAATTTGAACAAAATCTTGAAGATGGCGCAAATGGTGATGGCGAGTATTTGACGATTTTTAGGAAATCTTGGGTTCCTTAATGGTCCGTGATTTTTGGGCTTAATTCTGATAATTATCTTGTTTATTAATTATTTATCAAGTTGTTAGGGTAATTTCTTGATTAGTTAGTTAGTTAGTTAGTTAGTTACAGTTTGTTAGGAAAGATAAGATCAAAGTGCAAGTTGCATGATGATGTGGCAATCTTATCTTTAGTTTGTTATGCAAGTTGCACACAAGTAGGATTTATTTACCTATTGATACGCATATCAATGAGCAAAACTTCGAGGGTTTGGGTTTGATTGAAGGTGGAAAACAAGAAGCAACCTTGGGGGAGTTAGTGGCTTATGGAGACACAAGGCTTCTTGGGTTGGCTAGGGTGGATTTCTACGTGTGCATGGTGACATGCACAAGCTTATTCACGTAAATGTAAAGCAAGTATAGTTAGTAGTTTAGAAGTGTTGAGCTATATGGGTTTTCTTCCCACGTCATTTGATAGGGTTTTACCATATGGTGTTTTGTTATTTTCTTGATTAGTTTATGAGTCAAGGTTGATGGAATCAAGCATGAGAAACACAAAAATGGAGGTTTCTTGAAATAAAGATTGAATCTTGAAGAGGGTAAAGTCCTTTGACAAAAGTAGATTTCGCTCTTTGACAGGTAGCACATCTAAGAACTGATTGAATATCACCTAACATCTTAGGCCAATAAATATTCACTCACCATTCATAGGCTTTATAAATCCCAAGTGTCCAGCAAGTGCGCCACTATGAACCTCTCGTATCAACAATTCACTACTCCACTTTTAGGAATGCACAGTTTTGTTTCTGAATAAGAATCCATCTTGAATGTGTAGTTTCTAGAAGGATGTGATATTTTGAAGCAAAATCTGAATTACTGCATATATTCTTCCAGTGCTCAAATCCCAAGACTCTAATGTCAACCATAGCGAGTAAATATGCTCTCCTTGACAATGCATCAGCTACCACATTATTCTTGTCTTCTTTGTACCTTGATTAAAAAGTGAAAGATTGGAGAAATTCCACCCATTGGCAGTCATTGGTTAAGCTTCTGTTGACCATTGATATACTTCAAGGCTTCATGATCGTAATGCAAAATAATGGCTTTGGGGCGCAAATAATTACCAATGTCAAGTGCTCAAACAATGGCATAAAATTCACGATCATAATTGGAGTAATTCACCTCATTGAAGGCTTCCGTGCTCGTTGGTTCCAGTTGAACTCTCCCTTTTTCATTAATTCAGTAATTGGAGCCATGATAGTAGAGAAATTTTGAATGAATCTCCTATAGAGATGCTAACCCATGAAAACTTGTGACTTCATGATACGAATATCAATGAGCAAAACTTCGAGGGTTGGGTTTGATTGAAGGTGGAAAACAAGATGCAACCATGGGAGAGTTAGTGGCTTATGGAGACACAAGCCTTAGGGTTGGCTAGGGTGGATTTTACGTGTGCATGGTGACATGTACAAGCTTATTCACGTTGTTCAAGCAAGTATAAGTTAGTAGTTTAGAAGTGTTGAGCTATATGGGTTTTCTTCCCACGTCATTGATAGGGTTTTACCATATGGTGTTTTGTGATTTTCTTGATTAGTTTATGAGTCATGGTTGATGGAATCAAGCATGGGAACACAAAAATGAAGGTTTTCTTGAAATAAATATTGAATCTTGAAGAGTTTCTTGAAGTTCTTGAAATCGGAAGTCCAACAAAAATCAACGAGAATCAAAGCAAGTTATATGGCGGGATTTTTGAAAGATTTTTGAAGTTTTGGGCACGTTGTCAACGCTGATTTCCGTGTTGTTTGACTTGGTCAACCTAAGTTTGTTATTCGGATATATGGTCCTTAGAATATTCTCAAAATATCTAAGATTTAGACTAGAAATCAGATTACAAAATATAGGTGCAAGATTGTATCCGGTTTTGTTAAGATTTTCTTGTTATCCTAATCTGTTTGTTATAATATATCTAGGTAGTTAGGATATGTTTAGGATTCTCAAATATTATGTGATATGTTTAGCTATAATAGGATGTAAAATACATCAATAAAATTCAGATTAGAGTGATTAAACACAAGTTGTTCCGGTTTTCATTGTTTCACGAAGTAAACAAATTTTGAGAGTTTCTTGTGAGAAATTCGATCAAGTGAGTGGTGCTTTGTGCTTTATCTCACGTGAGGATAATTCTTAGGATTGAGGGTGCTTTGCTTTAATCAAATTTCTACTAATTATTCGCCTTAGAAGTTCAGATTGTGGTGCGTGGCTTTATCAAATTTGAAGTCTAAGTTTACCTTGTGTGAGTGGCGTTTGTCTATACAAAATTCACATCACTTCATGAACATTGCTAGGTATCTTCCAAGTTTTAACAGCTTCAACTTTGGATGGATCTACCTGCGCCACTTACAATTACCTAGGACAGAAACAATCTTTTCCTGCAACAAGTCACACTTTTCGAGTTTTCCATAAAGTTTCTACTGAGGTAAATTTTCGAATAGTTGCCTCACATGGTCTAGATTTCATGAATGTCTTTGCTGTAACAAGAATACATCTAGGTAGACAACAATAAATTTGTTCAGAAACGGTCTTAATACCTCATCATCAACTTCATAAACAACTTGGTGCATTGCATAGACCAAAAGGCATCACCAACCACTCATGAAGACCTTGTTTAGTCTTAAAAGCAGTCTTCCATTCATCCCTTTCTCGAATTCCATCCTGATGATAGCCACTTCTCAGATCTATTTTGAAAATACACTTTCACCATGTAATTAATCTAACATATCCTCAAGTCGGGCATAGGAAATCTTTACTTGATGTTATGTTTAATCACTCCCTCGAATCATACACATTCTCCAAGAGCCATCTTTTTCGGCACTAGCAAGGCCGAAACTGCACATGAACTCATTGATTCTCGAACTAACCCTTTCTGCATTAATTCATCATTATGGAGTTGTAGTTCTTTCGATGCCTCAGGATCACATCTGTATCAGGTTAATTGGAATTGGTCGCCAGGTATGAAGTCAATTGCATGTTTAATTCCCCTGATTGGGGGTAGTTTCATGGCAACTCATCGGGAAATACGTCAACAAATTCCTCTAGTAAGGTGTGAGGCGCAAATCAGATGATTTTTTTGATGTTGCTTCATTTACAAAAGAGTAAATGCAGGGTTCCCTTGCCCACTTCTTTCTCAAATTCCTTTACATAAAGGAATGATTTGTTTGAGTCAGGACTTTTCCTGTAGACGGAGTCAAAGGTAGGAGTTTGATGCGTTTTCTATCCTTCAAAACCTTGTATACATTCGATTCCCCACTATGTTGCACCTTTCTATCATATTACCATGGTCTTCCTAGGAGCAATGGCATGCAGTCCTGGGTACAACATCAAACCACAATTCGTCATTGTATAAACCAATGGTGAAATTGATTAGTGCTTGTTTCCTTACTTCAATACCTTTTGTATCATCAAGCCAATTTAATTTGTAGGGACAGTATGGTCTCTCTGTGTCAATTTCAACCTTATTACCAATCTTTGGAAGCTACATCGGTGCATGATCCACTGTCAATGATCAAATTGCAAAGGTGGGGACCAATTTTGCAGACATTGTGAAATTGGCTCTCCCTTGGGTTGCAGTGTGTTTCTACAGCTGTATGTAATGTTCTCCTAACAATAAAGGCTTCTCCACACTGAATCAATGAAGGTTGATTTACAGTTTTAGGGTGTCATCATCACAATCCTCCATCTCTGGTTCTGAATGATGGTCCTCACACATCTTCAACCACAATCTCATAAAGTTCTTCCACAGTGGCCCATAATCTGGCCTGTTCCATTGTTAATGTGAGTTTTGATGTACATCCAGAAGCATTGTGACCCAAGCCTTGACATTTAAAAACATCTCCTGCGATCTTCATATTCTGTTTAGAGATCACCTTTTTGGGTTTATCCTCTCGAAGAGCTCGGGTTTGCAGATGTTTTGTGTTGTTTTGGTGTGTGATTTGCTTTGGCATTAGTATTTTGAGGAGTGTAGGTGATTACCAGTGGTAGGCACGAAATTTCATGTGGTGGTCTCCTTATACGCTTTTCCACTTTTGAAGCCAACTTTCAGAGATCATCAAAGGTTATGGTATTGAGCCAGATCAAGTTCCTTATCAATATTTTTGTTCAATCCCTTCAAAATCTCGCCATTTTCTTGTGTTCCTTTCCTCTAAATCACAAAGCAAAGATAACCTTTCAAACTCGCAATATAATCACGCACACTCATAGTGCCCTGATATAGAGAAGTCAACTTGACATAATTTTGTGTTCAAAATCAAAAGGCACATATTTGTGATGTGAATTTTGTTATAAACAAAGCACCTACTCACACAAGATAACTTAGACTTCAAATTTGATAAAGCAACGCACCACAAATTCGAACTTCTAAGGCGAATAATTGATAGAATTTGATTAAAGCAAAGCACCCTCAAATCCTAAGAACTATCCTCACGTGAGATAAAGCTCAAAGCACCACTCACTCAACGAATTCCTCACAAGAAATCTTAAAGTTTTGTTTACTTCGTGAAACAATAAACCGGGAAACAACTTGTGTTTTAATCAATCTAATCTGAATTTTTTGATGTATTTTACATCCTATTTATAGCTAAACAAAGCACACAATATTCGAGTATCATAAACAATCCTAACTACCCTAGATTATGGTATAACAAACTAAGATTAGGATAACAAGATTATCTCCCAAAACCGGATACAATCTTTGCACCATATATTTTGTAATCTGATTTCTAGCCTAAATCTTAGATATTTGAGAAACAAATCTAAGGACCATATTTCCGAAAAACTAACTCAAGTTGACCAAGTCAAACAACACGGAAATCACGTTGACAACGTTGCCCAAATCTTCAAAAATCTTTCAAAAATCCCGTAATATCACCCGCCATTTTCCCTTGATTTTTTGATGGACTTCTGTTTTAAGAACTTCAAGAAACCCTTAAGCTTCAATCTTTATTTCAAGAAACCTTCAATTCTGTGTTTCCCATGCTTGATTCCATCAACCATGACTCATAAACTAAATAAGAAAATCACAAAACACCATATGGTAAAACCATATCAAATGAAGTGGGAAGAAAACCCATATAGCTCAACACTCCTAAACTACTAACTATGCTTGCTTGATATTTACGTGAGGAAGCTTGTGCATGTTACCATGCACACGTAAAAATCCACCCTAGCCAACCCTAGAAGCCTTGTGTCTCCAATAAGCCACTAACTCTCCCATGGTTGCATCTGTTTTCCACCTTCAATCAAACCCTCGAAGTTTTGTTCAATGACATTGATATTCGTATCAATTTGCACGCAACTTCTTTTGAGGTGAGACTAGGAAACTATTTTGGCTTTGTTTTGGCATTTCCTATTGGCTTTCACGCCCTCTACCATAAACCAGCTGCTTTGGTCAATCGATATGAGTAATTTTAAAGGTTTTTTTATCATCAAAACCTTTATATACAGCATTTCTTTTCCTCTTGTCGTTCCCATTCAAGATAGTCATCTGGGAACCTTGGCCTGTGAAGTTATCAAGTCTAATGCCACGATCATCAAACTTGTGCTTGCTTTTGAACGTCTTTAGGGGAGTCAGAAGAAAAAGACGAGTGTGATCTACTTCATCACCATCATCACACCACGAAAAATAGAGTATGGATTGAGGATCAAGTTTTTGTTGGAATTGTTGAGCCAAAACATCAATTCGAACATTATCCTGTTTTTGTCTCGTGTCCATAGCCTCTAATTTTGTCCTCATGTCTTGAATAAGTTGTGTCAAATTTGAATCTCACCGATGGATCGAAAAAACCTTGAAATCTAATCCAAATTGATGTGGATTTTAAGTGGTACTCGCAAATCAATCTAAAACTACTCACGGATTTTAACAATTAAAACTCTCCACTCCTGGATTGATTTAAGTGAGACTAATTAATTAACATACTCCTGTAATTAATTAACTAGGTTCTAAATTTATTAATCACTCCTAACTCACAAATTTATGATGGAAATTTCAAATTGAAGTCCACAATTTGTGCAAATTTTCGGAAAAATTGTATTGAAAATTCAATTCATAAAACTCAATTTTTTTTTACAACCTAATGTTGAAATTATGTATAGGTATAATCATCAACAAAATCCTAACTTAAATCAGCTAATAAACACGTGGAAAATAGGAAATAATCCCCACTTGTGCAACTTGAACTAGTTGCTCACAAACTAAAGATAAGATTGCCACATCATCATGCAACTTGCACTTGTTCGTCTCCTAACAACTCTAACTAACTAACTAATCAAGAATTATCCTAACAACTGACTAAATAAATAATAAACAAGATAAACATAAAAAATTATCCTAAAATCACGAAAAATATCTTGGTGCCCAAGATTGCCAAAGTTGTCAAAATACACGCCACTATTTCGTCAATTTTCGCGCAATTTCAAGATTCTTCAAGAACTTCAATAAATGTTTCAAGATCCAATCTTTAATCAAGAAACCTTCAAGAAACCATTCTTCATGTCTCTTAGCATTTTTATGATGATCTAGACTCCACAAGAACTAATAATAATTTCCAAAATGAGAAAACCCTATCAAGTGAAATGGGAAGAACTCATGGACCAAACCAACTGTTCCCTGTAACCACCATGTGTTTCCATCCTGTGAGTGCATTAATTAGAGTTACTATCACTTAACTTAACTAATGGCTCACTCCACAGTGACAAAGTATTAATGATCAATACCATAGTGTTGGCTAGGAAGTGATAACGCATATCAATGAGCAAAACTTCGAGGGTTTGGGTTTGATTGAAGGTGGAAAACAAGAAGCAACCATGGGGGAGTTAGTGGCTTATGGAGACACAAGGCTTCTGGGTTGACTAGGGTGGATTTTTAGTGTGCATGGTGAATGCACAAGCTTATTCACGTAAATGTAAAGCAAGTATAGTAGTAGTTTAGAAGTGTTGAGCTATATGGGTTTTCTTCCCCGTCATTTGATAGGGTTTTACCATATGGTGTTTGTATTTCTTGATTAGTTTATGAGTCAAGGTTGATGGAATCAAGCATGAGAAACACAAAAATGGAGGTTTCTTGAAATAAAGATTGAATCTTGAAGAGTTTCTTGAAGTTCTTGAAATCGCAAGTCCAACAAAAATCAACGAGAATCAAAGCAAGTTATATGGCGGGATTTTGGACAGATTTTTGAAGATTGGGCAACGTTGTCAACACGGTTTTTCAAGTTGTTTGACTTGGTCAACCTTGGGTGTTATTCGAATATGGTCACTAGATTTGTTTGCAAAATATCTAAGATTTAGACTAGAAATCAGATTACAAAATATATGGTGCAAATATTGTATCCGGTTTTGATAAGATTTTCTTGTTATCCTAATCTTAGTTTGTTTTACCATATATCTAAGGTAGTTAGGATATGTTTAGAATTCTGAAAATTTGTGATATGTTTAGCCTATAAATAGGATGTAAAATACATCAATAAAATTCAGATTTGAGTAATTAAACACAAAGTGTTTCCGGCTTTTTATTGTTTCACGAAGAAACAAATTTTGAGAGTTTCTTGTGAGAAATTCGATTGAGTAGTGGTGCTTTTGCTTTATCTCACGTGAGATAGTTCTTAGGATTTGAGGTGCTTTGCTTTATCAAATTCTACCATTATTCGCCTTAGAAGTTCAGATTTGTGGTGCGTGCTTTATCAAATTTGAAGTCTAATGTTCTTCTTTGTGTGAGTGGCGTTTGTCTATAACAAATTCACATCAACTTTTGGTGCTCTCTGTTGAGAGATTCGTTCAATCTCAAGTGTTCAATATCAATTATCTGGCTCAAGAAGGTGGAGATGAAAATCCCACAAGGATTACGAAAGGTTTGACTGGCTCAGCCAAGGAGCTACGTATGCAAGGGGAGATTGACGAGTTAAAGGCCTGTTTAGAAGTCCTAACCATCATGGCTTCTAACCAAAAAAACTCCTACTAATCTAAACAAGAGGAGGGCTCATCTCAAGTGAAAGTGAGCAAGAAAGTGTGAGAGTGTACGTAACCAAAAAAGGGATACCATCAAGTTCTTGACGATGAGGAACCAATATCAAGGCACAAACATAAGGGAGATGAGGGATGATGATCGAAATCTTAAACTTCGAAATTCCTGAGTTTAATGGAGGTATGGATCCTGAAAAATTTCTAGATTGGATCGTAGGGGTTGAGAGGATTTTTCGTTACAAAGAATATGATGATCATAAGTCCTATAAATTGGCGGAATTAAACTCACTTCCTATGCAAGTTTATGGCTGTGAGGGTTTCAAAGAAAGAGAAGAAAGAAGGTAGATCAAAAATATCTTCATGTCTCAATTAAAGGAGATGAGGAACGTTTTGTCCCTCAAGATTTCGAGCAAAACAATTTCATCAAATGCAACATTAAAACAGATAGAAAAACGGTTGATGAATACATTGTGGAGTTTGAAAAATGATCATGATGTTTGTGATTTGGAAGAGAAGGAGGACCACAAAGTGGCTCGTTTTGTGGCTGGCTAGATGAAATATAAGGGAGAAACTCGAATTACAACCTTATTGGCCTTTGATGAAGTTTGTAGATGGCAGCAAGGGTTGAGAAACAAGTTGCACGCAAACAAAGACTTACTTCAAAACTACAGTCTAAAGAAAAGACGATACTTTCCCTCAAAAACCAAACTTTGATAAGGTTACTAAACCACCCTTCATCAAGGATAAGAGTTCATCTTCAAAGCCCCAAATAGTGATTCACGCATTTTGTTTCAAGTGTAAAGGGCAAGGTCACATTCAAAGAGATTGTCCTCATGCTAGGGTCACAACACAACTCGAAATTGGGTAGATGGGGAAAGCCTTGAGAAGAGGAGGAAAGTATGGGATGAGGGAGAGAAGAGTATGCCAATTATGAAAATATGGAGGAAGAAACGGAGGAAGTCCAACCAGAAACACAGGCCAATCCTTGGTGTTACGTAGGGTATTACAATCTCAAGGACACAACCTTTGGAGAGTCAAAGAGAAAAATTTTTCTCACAGGTGTAATGTTCAAGGCAAGCTTTGTGATGTGATCATAGTATGGAAGTTGCACAAATTGTATTACGTTGTTGGTGGAAAATCGCAATTCCTACAAGACACATCCTCAACCATACAAGCTACATTGGCTTAGCAACACAGGATGTTAAGTAAACAACAAGCCTTGATTGCGTTTAAAATGGTAAATTTGAGGATCAAGTACTTGTTTGTTTGTCCTATGGATCTGTCATATATATTGGGTAGACCTTGGCAATATGACCGTTTTGTGAAGTTTAATGGAAGAACAAATGTCTATATTGTGCGCAAGAACCCTAATGAAAAATCATATGCTTAAAACCCTTGATGATTTCTAAACCTAAAACAAGCATGGGTAATTCTAAAGGTGTTTTGTTGTGGGTGGAAAGGAGTTGAAAGGGAGTTGAAAACAAGTTCTTGTCCTATATGTTGATAGCCAAAGAGGTACAAAAACCCCAGAGATTCCTAGGGTTTTGCATCCTATGTTGAATGAGTTTTCAGATGTGTTTCCTAATGAGTTGCCACCAGGATTACCACCCCTACGTGGAATTGAACATCAATTGATCTTATTCCTGGGTCTCAAATTCCTAACAAGCCTGCAAAAGATGTAATCCAGAGGAGACAAAGGAGATACAAGGCAAATTGAGGAATTAATGGAGAGGGGGTACGTGAGAGGAGCATGAGTCCATGTGCTGTGCCTACATTAATAGTCCTAAGAAGGATGGACTTGGAGAATGTGTATGATTTCAAGGGCAGTTAACAATATACCGTCAAGTATAGGTTCCCTATACCTAGATTGGATGATTTGCTAGATGAATACATGTGTTCTCAATATTTCAAAGATTGATTTAAGAAGTGGATATCATCAGATCGAATGAAGGAAGGTGATGATGGAAAACAGGTTTTAAACAAAGCTAGGGCTTTATGAATGGTTAGTCATCCCTTTTGGGTTAACTAATGCACCTAGTACGTTTATGAGGTTGATGATGAGGTTAAAGCCATACATTGGTAAGTTTGTAGTGGTATATTTAAATGATATTTTGGTGTATAGCAAGAGTGTTAATGATCATCTAGCCATCTAAGGAGTGTGTTTGGGACTTACGAGAACAAAAGCTCTATGCTAAGCTGAAAGTGTTATTTCATGGTACCAAGTGTGACGTTTTTGGGGTATATTGTGTCCAAGATGGGGTTTCGTTGATCCATCTAAAGTGGAAGCTTAAAATCATGGCCAACACCAAGAACGTGACTGAAGTACGTGCTTTTCATGGGTTAACCTCGTTCTATAGGAGGTTTGTGAAGAATTTTTCATCTGTTGTTGCTCCTATAACCGAATGCATTAGAAGGAGAATGCTAGATAATTGGAATTACCGAGGGAATATGGAGTCCATGCTACTTTCATCAACATTGGGATGTTAGTACTTTGTTCCTGATGATCAACTCGATGTTTGTGCGAAACAACTCTTTTGAAGAAGAGGAGGATGATAGCAGAGTTTCTTGTGAGAAATTCGATTGAGTGAGTGGTGCTTTTGCTTTATCTCACGTGAGGATAGTTCTTAGGATTTGAGGGTGCTTTGCTTTAATCAAATTCTACCAATTATTCGCCTTAGAAGTTCAGATTTGTGGTGCGTGGCTTTATCAAATTTGAAGTCTAAGTTTCTTTGTGTGAGTAGCGTTTGTCTATAACAAAATTCACATCACCTATATTGTACGTGATTCTTAAGTAGATTTTAGTTAGGATTTTGTTGTTGATTATACCTATAAAAAATCACAACAATAGGATGTAATTAATTAAGTTTTGATTCACAAAAAAAAAATCAAATTCTATTTGCGTCAATTTTGTGTGTGAATATTTGCTACTAACTTTGTGATTTTGGATTGAATTACATTGTTAGAATCCTAATTAGTTATTCTCTGGATTGGTTTAATTAATTAGCTTTCAATCAAGTTATTTGGATTTGATAGCTTAGTATTGAAAATTTTCGTGAGTTTTGAGTGTTATTTGCGAGTACCACTTAAAATCCACATCAGGTAGGCACGAAATTTCGTGTGGTGTCTCCCTTTATACGCTTTTCCACTTTTAAAGCCAACTTGCAGAGATCATCAAAGGTATGATATTGAGCCAGATCAAGTTACTTATCAATATTTCTGTTCAATCCCTTCAGAAAATCTCGCCATTTTCATGTGTTCCTTTTCCTCTAAATCACAAAGCAAAGATAACCTTTCAAACTCTGCAATATAATCACGTACACTCATAGTGCCCTGATATAGAGAAGTCAACTTGACATAATTTTGATGATCAAAATATAAAACCACATATTTGTCACTCAACTTCTTTTTGAGGTGAGACCAGGAAACTATTTTGGCTTTGTTTTGGCGTTTTCTTTTGGCTTTGACGCCCTCATACCACAATCCTGCAGTTTTGGTCAATCTGCTATAAGCAGTCATAAAGGTTTTGTTATCATCAAAACCTTTATATTCAGCAATCGTTTCCACTTGACAATCCCATGCAAGATAGTCATCTAGGGAACCTTGGCCTGTGAAGTCATCAGGTTTAATGCCACAATCATCAAACTTTTGCTTCCTTTTTTAACGTATTTTAGGGGAGTCAGAAGAAGAAGACGAGTAATAGTCTGCTTCATCATCATCATCACCACAAAAATAATGTATGGATTGAGGATCAAGCTTTCGTTGGAATTGTTGAGCCAAAACATCAATTCGAACATTATCCTGCTTTTGTCTCACGTCCATAGCCTCTAATTTTGTCATCATGTCTTCAATAAGTTGTGTCAAATTTGAATCTCCCGTGATGGATCGAAAAAACCTTGAAACCTGATACCAAATTGATGTGGATTTTTAGTAGTATTCGCAAATACAACCTCAAATTCACGTTTTTTTTTTGTCAATTAAACTCTTCACTCCTGGAATGTTTCAATTGAAGACTAATTAATTAACACACTCCTATAGTGTTAGCTAGGAAGCCACCACCATCACAAGAATTTACGAAGTCAACCTTAATCATTATCACCCATACCTGTGATTTATCTATGTCACAACCAATAGGATTTATTAATAGATTGATTAGCTCATCCACTATTGGTGTTTCAAATATATTCAATTCACATCATTCCCCCCTGGTTGAAAAGAATTTGCCCTCAAATTCACATCATCATAGTATGGTGAGAGATCCACAATATTGAAAGTAGCACTCACATTACCATACTCATCAGGAAAATCAATCTTATAGGCATTATCTCCATATACTTCAATCACCTCAAAAGGTCCATCAGCTCTAGGCATCATTTTATTGTTCCTTTATGAGGAAAACGTTCCTTTCTTGTTGGACCGCCTCCTGCAGATTTCATTCATCTTAGAAATCTGCTTCTTAACAGCTTCACACGTTTTATTGAAGATTTCCACCCTCTTTTGTGCACCTACATGTATCTTATCTCTAGCCAAAGGAATTAGATCAATGGACATATATGGATTAATCCCATACACAATTTTGAATGGGGAATGTCCTGTGGTGGATGAAACAGCCCTGTTTATAAGCAAATTCAGCAAGGCATAGGCGCACATCCCAACCCTTTTGTGTCTTACTCACAAGCCCACGTAACAAGGTGCCCAAAGTTCTGTATGTTACTTCAGTCTACCCATCTGTTTGGGGGTGATGAGAAGTACTAAAAAGCAGCTTGGTACCAACCATCTTCCACAAACACTTTCAAAAGTGACGCAAAAATTTCGAATCTCTATCACTTACCACACTTCTAGGAATTCCATGCAGCTTCACAATCTCTTTAAAGTATAGATCAGCAACATGTTGAGCATCATCGGTTTTATTCAAGGCCACGGAATGCGCCACCTTAGAGAATTTGTAAACCACTACCATTATTGAATCTCGTCCCCTCTGTGTGTTCTTGGCAAACCTATTATGAAATCCATACTGACACTATTTCAAGGTGTATCAGGAACAGGTAATGGCGTGTAAAGTCCTTTGACAAAAGTAGATTTCGCTCTTTGACAGGTAGCACATCTATAGACTACTGATTGAATATCACCTAACATCTTAGGCCAATAAAAATATTCACTCACCATATCATAGGCTTTATAAATCCCAAAGTGTCCAGCAAGTGCGCCACTATGAACCTCTCGTATCAACAATTCACGTACTCCACTTTTAGGAATGCACAGTTTATTGTTTCTGAATAAGAATCCATCTTGAATTGTGTAGTTTCTAGAAGGATGTTGATATTTTGAAGCAAAATCTGAATTACTGCATATAATTCCTTCCAGTGCTCAAATCCCAAGACTCTAATGTCAACCATAGCGAGTAAATATGCTCTCCTTGACAATGCATCAGCTACCACATTATTCTTGTCTTCTTTGTACCTTGATTAAAAAGTGAAAGATTGGAGAAATTCCACCCACTTGGCATGTCATTGGTTAAGCTTCTGTTGACCATTGATATACTTCAAGGCTTCATGATCGTAATGCAAAATAAATGGCTTTGGGCGCAAATAATGATACCAATGATCAAGTGCTCAAACAATGGCATAAAATTCACGATCATAATTGGAGTAATTCACCTCATTGAAGGCTTCCTGTGCTCGTTGGTTCCAGTTGAACTCTCCCTTTTTCATTAATTCAGTAATTGGAGCCATGATAGTAGAGAAATTTTGAATGAATCTCCTATAGAATGATGCTAACCCATGAAAACTTGTGACTTCATGATACGAATATCAATGAGCAAAACTTCGAGGGTTTGGGTTTGATTGAAGGTGGAAAACAAGATGCAACCATGGGAGAGTTAGTGGCTTATGGAGACACAAGGCTCTTAGGGTTGGCTAGGGTGGATTTTTACGTGTGCATGGTGACATGTACAAGCTTATTCACGTAGTGTTCAAGCAAGTATAAGTTAGTAGTTTAGAAGTGTTGAGCTATATGGGTTTTCTTCCCACGTCATTTGATAGGGTTTTACCATATGGTGTTTTGTGATTTTCTTGATTAGTTTATGAGTCATGGTTGATGGAATCAAGCATGGGAAACACAAAAATGAAGGTTTCTTGAAATAAAGATTGAATCTTGAAGAGTTTCTTGAAGTTCTTGAAATCGGAAGTCCAACAAAAATCAACGAGAAACAAAGCAAGTTATATGGCGGGATTTTTGAAAGATTTTTGAAGTTTTGGGCAACGTTGTCAACGCTGATTTCCGTGTTGTTTGACTTGGTCAACCTAAGTTTGTTATTCGGATATATGGTCCTTAGAATAGATTCTCAAAATATCTAAGATTTAGACTAGAAATCAGATTACAAAATATATGGTGCAAGATTGTATCCGGTTTTTTTTAAGATTTTCTTGTTATCCTAATCTTAGTTTGTTATACCATATATCTAAGGTAGTTAGGATATGTTTAGGATTCTCAAATATTGTGTGATATGTTTAGCTATAAATAGGATGTAAAATACATCAATAAAATTCAGATTTGAGTGATTGAACACCATAAGTTTTCCGGTTTTTATTGTTTCACGAAGAAAACAAAATTTTGAGAGTTTCTTGTGAGAAATTCGATTGAGTGAGTGGTGCTTTGTGCTTTATCTCACGTGAGGATAATTCTTAGGATTTGAGGGTGCTTTGCTTTAATCAAATTCTACTAATTATTCGCCTTAGAAGTTCAGATTTGTGGTGCGTGGCTTTATCAAATTTGAAGTCTAAGTTTACCTTGTGTGAGTGGCGTTTGTCTATAACAAAATTCACATCACTTCATGAACATTGCTAGGTATCTTCCAAGTTTTAACAGCTTCAACTTTGGATGGATCTACCTGCGCCACTTACAATGTACCCTAGGAAAACAATCTTTTCCTGCAACAAGTCACACTTTTCGAGTTTTCCATAAAGTTTCTACTGAGGTAAATTTTCGAATAGTTGCCTCACATGGTCTAGATATTCATGAATGTCTTTGCTGTAAACAAGAATATCATCTAGGTAGACAACAATAAATTTGTTCAGAAACGGTCTTAATACCTCATTCATCAACTTCATAAACAAACTTGGTGCATTGCATAGACCAAAAGGCATCACCAACCACTCATGAAGACCTTGTTTAGTCTTAAAAGCAGTCTTCCATTCATCCCTTTCTCGAATTCTCATCCTGATGATAGCCACTTCTCAGATCTATTTTTGAAAATACACTTTCACCATGTAATTAATCTAACATATCCTCAAGTCTGGGCATAGGAAATCTGTACTTGATGGTTATGTTAATCACTGCCCTCGAATCAATACACATTCTCCAAGAGCCATCTTTTTTCGGCACTAGCAAGGCCGAAACTGCACATGAACTCATTGATTCTCGAACTAACCCTTTCTGCATTAATTCATCATTATGGAGTTGTAGTTCTTTCGATGCCTCAGGATCACATCTGTATGCAGGTTAATTTGGAATTGGTGCGCCAGGTATGAAGTCAATTGCATGTTTAATTCCCCTGATTGGGGGTAGTTCATCAGGCAACTCATCGGGAAATACGTCAACAAATTCCTCTAGTAAAGGTGTGAGGCGCAAATCAGATGATATTTTATTTGATGTTGCTTCATTTACAAAAAGAGTAAATGCAGGGTTCCCTTGCTCCACTTCTTTCTCAAATTCCTTTACATAAAGGAATAGATTTGTTTGAGTCAGGACTTTTCCTGTAGACGGAGTCAAAGGTAGGAGTTTGATGCGTTTTCTATCCTTCAAAACCTTGTATACATTCGATTCCCCACTATGTTGCACCTTTCTATCATATTACCATGGTCTTCCTAGGAGCAATTGGCATGCAGTCCTGGGTACAACATCAAACCACAATTCGTCATTGTATAAACCAATGGTGAAATTGATTAGTGCTTGTTTCCTTACTTCAATACCTTTTGTATCATCAAGCCAATTTAATTTGTAGGGACTAGTATGGTCTCTCTGTGTCAATTTCAACCTTATTACCAAATCTTTGGAAGCTACATCGGTGCATGATCCACTGTCAATGATCAAATTGCAAAGGTGGGGACCAATTTTGCAGACATTGTGAAATTGGCTCTCCCTTGGGTTGCATGTGGTTCTACAGCTGTATGTAATGTTCTCCTAACAATAAAGGCTTCTCCACACTGAATCAATGAAGGTTGATTTACAGTTTTTAGGGTGTCATCATCACAATCCTCCCATCTCTGGTTCTGAATGATGTCCTCACCATCTTCAACCACAATCTCATAAAGTTCTTCCATAGTGGCCCATAATCTGGCCTGTTCCATTGTTAATGTGAGTTTTGATGTACATCCAGAAGCATTGTGACCCAAGCCTTGACATTTAAAACATCTCCTGCGATCTTCATATTCTGTTTTAGAGATCACCTTTTTGGGTTTATCCCCTGAAGAGCTCGGTGTTGCAGATGTTTGTGTTGTTTGTGGTGGTTGATTTGCTTTGGCATTAGTATTTTGAGGAGTGTAGGGTGATTTACCAGTGGTAGGCACGAAATTTCGTGTGGTGTCTTCCTTTATACGCTTTTCCACTTTTGAAGCCAACTTTCAGAGATCATCAAAGGTATGGTATTGAGCCAGATCAAGTTCCTTATCAATATTTTTGTTCAATCCCTTCAAAAATCTCGCCATTTTCTTGTGTTCCTTTTCCTCTAAATCACAAAGCAAAGATAACCTTTCAAACTCTGCAATATAATCACGCACACTCATAGTGCCCTGATATAGAGAAGTCAACTTGACATAATTTTGCTGTTCAAAATCAAAAGGCACATATTTGTGATGTGAATTTTGTTATAAACAAACGCTACTCACACAAGATAAACTTAGACTTCAAATTTGATAAAGCAACGCACCACAAATTCGAACTTCTAAGGCGAATAATTGATAGAATTTGATTAAAGCAAAGCACCCTCAAATCCTAAGAACTATCCTCACGTGAGATAAAGCTCAAAGCACCACTCACTCAAACGAATTCCTCACAAGAAATCCTTAAAGTTTTGTTTACTTCGTGAAACAATAAAACCGGGAAACAACTTGTGTTTTAATCAATCTAATCTGAATTTTTTTGATGTATTTTACATCCTATTTATAGCTAAACAAAGCACACAATATTCGAGTATCATAAACAAATCCTAACTACCCTAGATTTATGGTATAACAAACTAAGATTAGGATAACAAGATAATCTCCACAAAACCGGATACAATCTTTGCACCATATATTTTGTAATCTGATTTCTAGTCTAAATCTTAGATATTTTGAGAATCAAATCTAAGGACCATATTTCCGAAAAACTAACTTAAGTTGACCAAGTCAAACAACACGGAAATCACCGTTGACAACGTTGCCCAAATCTTCAAAAATCTTTCAAAAATCCCGCCATATAACTCGCTATGTTTCTCGTTGATTTTTGTTGGACTTCCGATTTCAAGAACTTCAAGAAACCCTTTAAGCTTCAATCTTTATTTCAAGAAACCTTCAATTCTGTGTTTCCCATGCTTGATTCCATCAACCATGACTCATAAACTAAATAAGAAAATCACAAAACACCATATGGTAAAACCCTATCAAATGAAGTGGGAAGAAAACCCATATAGCTCAACACTCCTAAACTACTAACTATGCTTGCTTGATATTTACGTGAGGAAGCTTGTGCATGTTACCATGCACACGTAAAAATCCACCCTAGCCAACCCTAGAAGCCTTGTGTCTCCATAAGCCACTAACTCTCCCATGGTTGCATCTTGTTTTCCACCTTCAATCAAACCCTCGAAGTTTTGTTCAATGACATTGATATTCGTATCAATTTGTCACGCAACTTCTTTTTGAGGTGAGACTAGGAAACTATTTTGGCTTTGTTTTGGCATTTCCTATTGGCTTTCACGCCCTCGTACCATAAACCAGCTGCTTTGGTCAATCTGATATGAGTAATTTTAAAGGTTTTTTTATCATCAAAACCTTTATATACAGCATTCTTTTCCTCTTGTCGTTCCCATTCAAGATAGTCATCTGGGGAACCTTGGCCTGTGAAGTTATCAAGTCTAATGCCACGATCATCAAACTTGTGCTTGCTTTTTGAACGTCTTTTAGGGGAGTCAGAAGAAAAAGACGAGTGTGAATCTACTTCATCACCATCATCACCACGAAAATAGAGTATGGATTGAGGATCAAGTTTTTGTTGGAATTGTTGAGCCAAAACATCAATTCGAACATTATCCTGTTTTTGTCTCGTGTCCATAGCCTCTAATTTTGTCCTCATGTCTTGAATAAGTTGTGTCAAATTTGAATCTCACACGATGGATCGAAAAAACCTTGAAATCTAATACCAAATTGATGTGGATTTTAAGTGGTACTCGCAAATACAATCTAAAACTCACGGATTTTAACAATTAAAACTCTCCACTCCTGGATTGATTTAAGTGAAGACTAATTAATTAACATACTCCTGTAATTAATTAACTAGGTTCTAAATTTATTAATCACTCCTAACTCACAAATTTATGATGGAAATTTTGAACAAATTGAAGTCCACAATTTGTGCAAATTTTCGGAAAAATTGTATTGAAAAATTCAATTCATAAAACTCAATTTTTTTTTACAACCTAATGTTGAAATTATGTATAGGTATAATCATCAACAAAATCCTAACTTAAATCAGCTAATAAACACGTGGAAAATAGGAAATAATCCCCACTTGTGCAACTTGAACTAGTTGCTCAACAAACTAAAGATAAGATTGCCACATCATCATGCAACTTGCACTTTGTTCTTGTCTTTCCTAACAAACTCTAACTAACTAACTAATCAAGAAATTATCCTAACAACTTGACTAAATAAATAATAAACAAGATAAACATAAAAAATTATCCTAAAAATCACGAAAATATCTTGGTGCCCAAGATTGCCAAAAGTTGTCAAAATACACGCCACTATTTTCGTCAATTTTCGCGCAATTTCAAGATTCTTCAAGAACTTCAATAAATGTTTCAAGATCCAATCTTTTAATCAAGAAACCTTCAAGAAACCATTCTTCATGTCTCTTAGCATTTTTATGATGATCTAGACTCCACAAGAACTAATAATAATTTCCAAAATGAGAAAACCCTATCAAGTGAAATGGGAAGAACTCATGGACCAAACCAACTTGTTCCCTGTAACCACCATGTGTTTCCATCCTGTGAGTGCATTAATTAGAGTTACTATCACTTAACTTAACTAATGGCTCACTCCACAAGTGACAAAGTATTAATGATCAATATCCATAGTGTTGGCTAGGAAGTGATACGCATATCAATGAGCAAAACTTCGAGGGTTTGGGTTTGATTGAAGGTGGAAAACAAGAAGCAACCATGGGGGAGTTAGTGGCTTATGGAGACACAAGGCTTCTTGGGTTGACTAGGGTGGATTTTTACGTGTGCATGGTGACATGCACAAGCTTATTCACGTAAATGTAAAGCAAGTATAGTTAGTAGTTTAGAAGTGTTGAGCTATATGGGTTTTCTTCCCACGTCATTTGATAGGGTTTTACCATATGGTGTTTTGTTATTTTCTTGATTAGTTTATGAGTCAAGGTTGATGGAATCAAGCATGAGAAACACAAAAATGGAGGTTTCTTGAAATAAAGATTGAATCTTGAAGAGTTTCTTGAAGTTCTTGAAATCGCAAGTCCAACAAAAATCAACGAGAATCAAAGCAAGTTATATGGCGGGATTTTGGACAGATTTTTGGAAGATTGGGCAACGTTGTCAACACGGTTTTTCAAGTTGTTTGACTTGGTCAACCTTGGGTTGTTATTCGGAAATATGGTCACTAGATTTAATTTGCAAAATATCTAAGATTTAGACTAGAAATCAGATTACAAAATATATGGTGCAAATATTGTATCCGGTTTTGATAAGATTTTCTTGTTATCCTAATCTTAGTTTGTTTTACCATATATCTAAGGTAGTTAGGATATGTTTAGAATTCTGAAATATTTTATGTGATTGGTTTGTTAGCCTATAATAGGATGTAAAATACATCAATAAAATTCAGATTTGAGTAATTAAACACAAAGTGTTTCCCCGGTGTTTTTATTGTTTCACGAAGAAACAAAATTTTGAGAGTTTCTTGTGAGAAATTCGATTGAGTGAGTGGTGCTTTTGCTTACTCACGTGAGGATAGTTCTAGGATTTGAGGGTGCTTTGCTTTATCAAATTCTACCATTATTCGCCTTAGAAGTTCAGATTTGTGGTGCGTGGCTTTATCAATTTGAAGTCTCAATTTCTTTGTGTGAGTGGCGTTTGTCTTAACAAAATTCACATCAACTTTTGTGCTCTTGTTGAGAGATTCGTTCAATCTCAAGTGTTCAATATCAATTATCATGGCTCAAGAAGGTGGAGATGAAAATCCACAAGGATTTACGAAAGGTTTAGCTTGGCTCAAGCAAAGGAGCTACGTATGCAAGGGGAGATTGACGAGTTAAAGGCTCATTTAGGAAGTCCTAACCATCATGGCTGCTTCTACCACAAAAAACTCCTACTAAATCTAAACAAGAGGAGCTCATCATCAAGTGAAAGTGAGCAAGAAAGTGTGAGGAGTGTACGTAAACCAAAAAAGGGATACCATCAAGTTCTAGTGACGATGAGGAACCAAGATCAAGGCACAAACATAAGGGAAGATGAGGGATGATGATCGAAATCTTAAACTCGAATTCTGATTTTAATGGATTAGGATCCTGAAAATTTCTAGTTGGATTCGTAGGTTGAGAGGATTTTTCGTTACAAAATATGGATCATCAGTCCTATAAATTGGCGGAATTAAAACTCACTTCCTATGCAATTTATGGCTTGAGGGTTTACAAAGAAAGAGAAGGAAAGAAGGTAGAATCAAAATATCTTCATGGTCTAAATTAAAAAAGGAGATGAGGAAACGTTTTGTCCCTCAAGATTTCGAGCAAAACAATTTCATCAAGATGCATACATTAAAACAAGATAGAAAAACGTTGTTGATGAATACATTGTGGAGTTTGAAATTGATCATGATTGTGATTTGGAAGAGAAGGAGGACCACAAAGTGGCTCTTTTTGTGGCTGGTCTAGATGAAAATATAAGGGAGAGGTCGAATTACAACCTTATTGGTCCTTTGATGAAGTTTGTAGAGTGGCAGCAAGGGTTGAGAAACAAGTTGCACGAAAGTCAAAGACTTACTTCAAAACTACGAGTCTAAAGAAAGCTGATACTTTCCCTCAAAAACCAAACTTTGATAAGGTTACTAAACCACCCTTCATCAAGGCTAAGAGTTCATCTTCAAAGCCCCAAAGTAGTGATTCACGCATTGTTTTGTTTCAAGGTAAAGGGCAAGGTCACATTCAAAGAGATTGCCTCATGCTAGGTCACAACAACTCGAAATTGGTAGATGGGGAAAGCCTTGAAGAAAGGAGGAGATGTATGGGGATGAGGGAGAGGAGAGTATGCCAATTTGAAAATATGGAGGAAGAAACGGAGGAAGTCCAACCAGAAACCAAGGCCAATCCTTGGTGTTACGTAGGGTATTACAATCTCAAGGTGCACAACCTTTGGAGAGTCAAGGGACAAAATTTTTCTCACAAGGTTTAATGTTCAAGGCAAGCTTTGTGATGTGATCATAGATCTGGAATTGCACAAATGTAGTATCTACGTTGTTGGTGGAAAAACTCGCAATTCCTACAAAATACATCCTCAACCATACAAGCTACATTGGCTTAGCACACAAGTGATGTTAAGGTAAACAAACAAGCCTTGATTGCGTTTAAATTGGTAAATTTGAGGATCAAGTACTTTGTGATGTTTGTCCTATGGATGCTGTCATATTTATTGGGTAGACTTGGCATATGACCGTTTGGTTGAAGTTTAATGAAGAACAAATGTCTATATTGTGCGCAAGAACCTAATGAAAAATCATATGCATTAAAACCCTTGATGATTCCTAAACTAAAACAAGCATGGGTAATTCTAAAGGTGTTTTGTTGGTGGGTGGAAAGGAGGTAAAAGGGAGTTGAAAACAAGTTCTATGTCCTATATGTTGATAGCCAAAGAGGTACAAGATGAACCCTAGAGATTCCTAGGTTTTGCATCCTATGTTGAATGAGTTTTCAGATGTGTTTCCTAATGAGTTGCCACCCAGGATTACCACCCCTACTTGAATTGAACATCAATTGATCTTATTTCTGGGTCTCAAATTCCTAACAAGCCTGCATATAGATGTAATCCAGAGGAGACAAGGAGATACAAAGGCAAATTGAGGAATAAATGGAGAGGGGGTACGTGAGAGAGAGCATGAGTCCATGTGCTGTGCCTACATTAATAGTGCTAAAGAGATGGGACTTGGAGAATGTGTATTGATTCAAGGCGTTAAAATAAACCGTCAAGTATAGGTTCCCTATACCTAGATTGGATATTTGCTAGATGAATTACATGGTTCCAATTATTTTCAAAGATTGATTTAAGAAGTGGATATCATCAGATTCGAATGAAGGAAGGTGATGAATGGAAAACGGTTTTAAACAAAGCTAGGCTTTATGAATGGTTAGTCTGCCTTTGGGTTAACTAATGCACCTATTACTTTTATGAGGTTGATGAATGAGGTTTTAAAGCCATACATTGGTAAGTTCGTAATGGTATATTTAGATGATATTTTGGTGTATAGCAAGAGTGTTAATGATCATCTACGCCATCTAAGGAGTGTGTTGGGACATTACGAGAACAAAGCTCTCTATGCTAGCTAGAAAAGTGATTTCATGGTACCAAGTGTGACGTTTTGGGGTATATTGTGTCCCAAAGAGGGGTTTCTGTTGATCCACTAAAGTGGAAGCTATAAAATCATGGCCAACACAAAGAACGTGACTGAAGTACGTGCTTTTCATGGGTTAGCCCTCGTTCTATAGGAGGTTTGTGAAGAATTTTTCATCTGTTGTTGCTCCTATAACCGATGCATTACGAAGGATAATGCTTATAAATTGGAATTACAGGAGAATATGGAGTCCATGCTACTTCAACATTGGGATTTAGCTCCTTATGTTCTGATGATCAACTTCGAGGTTTGTGGACAAACTCTTTGAGAAGAGGAGGATGATAACGCATCAATGAGCAAACTTCGAGGGTTTGGGTTTGATTGAAGGTGGAAAACAAAGCAACCATGGGGGAGTAGTGGCTTATGGAGACACAAGGCTTCTTGGGTTGACTAGGGTGGATTTTTAAGTGTGCATGGTGATATGCACACAGCTTATTCACGTAAATGTAAAGCAAGTATAGTTAGTAGTTTAGAAGTGTTGAGCTATATGGGTTTTCTTCCCACTTCATTTGATAGGGTTTTACCATATGGTGTTTTGTTATTTTCTTGATTAGTTTATGATTCAAGGTTGATGGAATCAAGCATGAGAAACACAAAATGGAGTTTCTTGAAATAAAGATTGAATCTTGAAGAGTTTTCTTGAAGTTCTTGAAATCGCAAGTCCAACAAAAATCAACGAGAATCAAAGCAGTTATATGGCGGGATTTTGGACAGATTTTTGGAAGATTGGGCAACGTTGTCAACACGGTTTTTCAAGTTGTTTGACTTGGTCAACCTTGGTTTGTTATTCGGAAATATGGTCCACTAGATTGATTGCAAAATATCTAAGATTAGACTAGAAATCAGATTACAATATATGGTGCAAATATTGTATCCGGTTTTGATAGATTTCTTGTTATCCTAATCTTAGTTTGTTTTACCATATATCTAAGGTAGTTAGGATATGTTTAGAAATTCTGAAATATATGTGATATGTTTAACCTATAAATAGATGTAAATACATCAATAAATTCAGATTTGAGTAATTAAACACAAAGTGTTTTCCGGTTTTTATTGTTTCACGAAGAAAACAAATTTTGAGAGTTTCTTGTGAGAAATTCGAGTGATGAGTGGTGGCTTTGGCTTTATTCTCACGTGAGGTAGTTCTTAGATTTGAGGGTGCTTTGCTTTAATCAAATTCTACCAATTATCGCTTAGAAGTTCAGATTTGTGGTGCGTGGCTTTATCAATTGTGAGTCTAGTTTCTTTGTGTGATGGCGTTTGTCTATAACAAAATTCACATCAGGAAGCCACACCACTAGAATTTACCAGTGTCAACCTTAATCATTGTCCCCAACCCATATATGTGAATTTTGTTATAGACAAACGCACTCACACAAAGAACTTAGACTTCAAATTTATAAAGCCACGCAA
>PYUH01001396.1:1516-13247 GCA_016808085.1 Suaeda aralocaspica
AAAGTTTCCTCCTTTTCCATGATTTACAGGACTGTGAATTCGGAATAACAAAATTCAAAAGTTTAAAAATTCCAAAACAGCCAATTTGAATTAATGAACAGCTAAAACGCGAATTTCAAGGTCTGTTTTTCATAGCATTTTAATGATTTTTAACTTCTGTTTTCACGAAAGTTTCCTCTTTTACCATGATTTAGAGCCCTGTGAAGTCGAAATAACAAAATTTGAAAGTTTGAAAATTCCAAAATTGCCCATTTTAATTAAAGAATTGTTTCAACCCGACTTTCAAGACCCATTTTGCTTAGCATTTTAATGATTTTTAACTTCTGTTTTCACAAAAGTTTCCTCTTTTTCCATGATTTACAGGAAAGTGAATTCGGAATAACAAAATTCAAAAGTTTAAAAATTCCAAAACAGCCAATTTGAATTAATGAACAACTAAAACGCGAATTTCAAGGTCTGTTTTTCATAGCATTTTAATGATTTTTAACTTCTGTTTTCACGAAAGTTTCCTCTTTTACCATGATTTAGAGCCCTGTGAAGTCGAAATAACAAAATTTGAAAGTTTGAAAATTCCAAAATTGCCCATTTTAATTAAAGAATTGCTTCAACCCGACTTTCAAGACCCATTTTTCATAGCATTTTAATGATTTTTAACTTCTGTTTTCACAAAAGTTTTCTATTTTTCCATGATTTAGAGGCCTGTGAAGTCAGAATAACAAAATTCAAAAGTTTAAAAATTCCAAAATAGCCAATTTGAATTAATGAACAGCTAAAACGCGAATTTCAAGGTCTGTTTTTCATAGCATTTTAATCATTTTTAACTTCTGTTTTCACGAAAGTTTCCTCTTTTACCATGATTTAGAGGCCTATGAAGTCGAAATAACAAAATTTTAAAGTTTGAAAATTCCAAAATTGCCCATTTTAATTAAAGTATTGCTTCAACCCGACTTTCAAGACCCATTTTTCATAGCATTTTAATGATTTTTAACTTCAGCTTTCACAAAAGTTTTCTATTTTTCCATGATTTAGAGGCCTGAGAAGTCAGAATAACAAAATTCAAAAGTTTAAAAATTCCAAAATAGCCAATTTGAATTATTGAATAGCTAAAACGCGACTTTCAAGGTATGTTTTTCATAGCATTTTAATGATTTTTAACTTCTGTTTTCACGAAAGTTTCCTCTTTTACCATGATTTAGAGCCCTGTGAAGTCGAAATAACAAAATTTGAAAGTTTGAAAATTCCAAAATTGCCCATTTTAATTAAAGAATTGCTTCAACCCGACTTTCAAGACCCATTTTTCATAGCATTTTAATGATTTTTAACTTCTGTTTTCACAAAAGTTTTCTCTTTTTCCATGATTTAGAGGCCTGTGAAGTAAGAATAACAAAATTCAAATGTTTAAAATTCCAAAATTGCCAATTTGAATTAATGAACAGCTAAAGCCCGACTTTCAAGGTATGTTTTTCATAGCATTTTAATGATTTTTAACTTCTGTTTTCACAAAAGTTTCCTATTTTTCCATGATTTAGAGGCCTGTGAAGTCAGAATAACAAAATTCAAAGGTTTAAAAATTCTAAAATAGCCAATTTGAATTAATGAAACAGCTAAAACGCGACTTTCAAGGTCTGTTTTTCATAACATTTTAATGATTTTTAACTTCAGTTTTCACGAAATTTTCCTCTTTTACCATGATTTAGAGCCCTGTGAAGTCGAAATAACAAAATTTGAAAGTTTGAAAATTCCAAAATTGCCCATTTTAATTAAAGAATTGCTTCAACCCGACTTTCAAGACCCATTTTTCATAGCATTTTAATGATTTTTAACTTCTGTTTTCACAAAAGTTTTCTCTTTTTCCATGATTTAGAGGCCTGTGAAGTCAGAATAACAAAATTCAAAAGTTTAAAAATTCCAAAATAGCCAATTTGAATTAATGAACAGCTAAAACGCGACTTTCAAGGTCTGTTTTTCATAGCATTTTAATGATTTTTAACTTCTGTTTTCACGAAAGTTTCCTCTTTTACCATGATTTAGAGCCCTGTGAAGTCGAAATAACAAAATTTGAAAGTTTGAAAATTCCAAAATTGCCCATTTTAATTAAAGAATTGCTTCAACCCGACTTTCAAGACCCATTTTTCATAGCATTTTAATGATTTTTAACTTCTGTTTTCACAAAAGTTTTCTATTTTTCCATGATTTAGAGGCCTGTGAAGTCAGAATAACAAAATTCAAAAGTTTAAAAATTCCAAAATAGCCAATTTTAATTAATGAACAGATAAAACGCGACTTTCAATGTCTGTTTTTCATAACATTTTAATGATTTTTAACTTCTGTTTTCACAAAATTTTCCTATTTTTCCATGATCTAGAGCCCTGTGAAATCGAAATAACAAAATTTGAAAGTTTAAAAATTCCAAAATTACCTATTTGGATTAATGAACACCTTAAGCCCGACTTTCAAGGTATGTTTTTCATAGCATTTTAATGATTTTTAACTTCTGTTTTCACAAAAGTTTCCTGTTTTTCCGTGATCTAGAGCCCTGTGAAGTAGAAATAACAAAATTTGTAAGTTTGAAAATTCAAAAATTGCCCATTTTAATTAAAGAATTTCTTCAACCCGACTTTCAAGACCCATTTTTCATAGCATTTTAATGATTTTTAACTTCTGTTTTCACAAAAGTTTTCTCTTTTTCCATGATTTAGAGGCCTGTGACGTCGGATTAACAAAATTCAAAAGTTTAAAAATTTCAAAATTGCCAATTAGAATTAATGAACATCTTAAGCCCGACTTTCAAGGTCTGTTTTTCATAGCATTTTAATGATTTTTAACTTCTGTTTTCATAAAATTTTCCTCTTTTATCATGATCTAGAACCCTGTGAAGTCGAATTAACAAAATTTGAAAGTTTGAAAATTCCAAAATTGCCCATTTTAATTAAACAATTGGTTAAACCCGACTTTCAAGAACCCTTTTTCATAGCGTTTTAATGATTTTAAACTTCTGTTTTTACAAAATTTTCCTCTTTTTCCATGATTTAGAGGCATGCGAAGTCGGAATAACAAAATTCAATAATTTAAAAATTCCAAAATTGCCAATTTGAATTAAAGAAAAGCTTAAACCTGACTTTCAAGGTCTGTTTTTCATAGCATGTTAATGATTTTTAACTTCTGTTTTCACAAAAGTTTCCTCTTTTTCCATGATCTAGAGCCCTTTGAAGTCGAAATAACAAAATTTTGAAGTTTGAAAATTAAAAAACTGCCCATTTTAATTAAAAAATAGCTTAAACCCGACTTTCAAGACCCGTTTTTCAGTTTAGGTCTATTGCATGTTGTAATGTGGTCTACAAGATTATTCTAAAATGCTATGCAGTAGATTAAGTGAGATTTCGCCTTCTATCATAAATGAGGCCCAAGCTGCATTTGTTGCTGGAAGGAGCATCTTACAGAATGTGTTAGTTTGCCAAGAAATTGTTCATCAGTATGAGAGGAAGAGGAAGCCAAGAAGATGCACAATTAAGATAGATCTCAAAAAAGCTTATGATTCCCTTTCTTGGGAATTTGTGGAGGAAATGCTACAGGCAATAGGATTCCCAGCACAATTTAGAGGATGGGTGATGAGTTGCATGACTTCTCCACAGTATTCTCTGCTTATTAATGGTGGACTGCAAGGTTTTTTTCCTGGCAAGAGAGGTGTGAGGCAAGGTGACCCTTTATCCTCTCTTTTGTTTGTTCTCTCTATGGAATACTTGTCTAGATTATTGAAAAAAGTTGGTGAGCAGGAAGATTTCTCATTTCACTACAAATGTAAGGACTTGGGGCTCAATCACCTGATTTTTGCTGATGACTTGATGATATTCTGCTATGGTGATTACAGTTCAGTAAGGCATATTAAGGAAGCCTTAACTAAATTTTTTGATAGCTTAGGTCTTCAAGCAAATGCTGACAAGACTGCTATTTACTTTGGTAATGTGCCTAGGTACATTAAAGAGGATATTTTGGAATTGACAGGATATATTAGAGGATTCTTTCCTTTTAGATATTTAGGTATCCCTTTGTGTACTAAGAGGCTATCAGTGCAAGATGCAGATCAGTTAGTTGAGAAAATCATGCTGAAAATAAAACAATGGTCAAGTAGACATCTTTCTTATGCAGCAAGGTGTGTTTTGGTGAATGTTGTGCTAAATGGCATGATGTCCTACTGGTCTCTAGTGTTTTTGCTCCCTAAAACAGTCATGAGGAAAGTGATTCAATTATGTAGGGCTTTCCTTTGGGAGGGCAAGTATGTTTGCACTAAGCTTGTGCCTATTGCTTGGGACACTATTTGTGCTCCTAAGAGGAAGGGTGGTTTGGGCCTCTTAGACTGTATTAAATGGAATAAAGCTACCCAAGGGAAGCTTATTTGGCATATTGCTAACAAAGCTGATATGCTATGGGTGAAATGGATTCATAGTGTTTACATTAAGCACAATGATTGGTGGGGATACCTGCAACTGCTGATGCTAGTTGGGGTTGGAAAGTTTTGTGCAAATTAAAAGAGGAGATGAAGGATGAATTTGTGAACCAAAGGTGGTGGTTTGGAGAGAGGTATACTATATCAGCTGGTTATACAGCTTTGCAACACCAGAGAATGAGTGTGGACTGGCATGTGTGGGTGTGGAGTCCTTTAAATCTTCCAAAACATGCATATATCAGTTGGATGGTGATGCTTGGAAGACTAAAAACCAGGGATCTATTGCTCAGCTTGAGGATTGTTGTTCCTACTACTTGTATGCTGTGTGGTGTGGGCAGGGAAACTGTGGGGCACTTATTTTTTCAGTGCAGCCACAGTAGAGTTTGTTATCAGAGGGTTTGTGATTGGTTAGGGATTGGACATCATGCAGTTGATAGCATTGACATTGTGTGGAAAGCAGCTGGTGAAGGGAAATTTCAGCAAGCTGTGCTGTTTTGCAGTCTTGCTGCATTGGTCTACCATATTTGGCAGGCTAGAAACAAAATGTTTTGGGAAGATCAGAACTGGAATGCTGATAGTGTTTGCAAGCTGGTTAAGAACAATGTGCTGCTGAGACTGCAGGGCTATGGCATGGACAAGATAACTGCAGTAGATAGGAGTTGGGCTCATGGATTGCAAAGAACAGCCTAGGCATGATGTCTTGGATTTTGGTTTTGGTTTTGTTTTTCCTGATTTTGTGGTTGTGTGGTTCTTGTTTTGGTTTGTTTTGTAATCTGAAGTTAGATTTTCTTGGCTGGCCTTGGTATGGTTGAGTCATCCAACCAGGGATTCAACACTAGTTTGTACTTGATTTTGGTGTTTAATAAAACAACTTACATTGCACCAAAAAAAAAAAAAAAGAGGCTAAAACCCTGAATTTCATGGCCCCTATCTCATAGAATTTTAATGATTTTTAGCTTCTGTTTTCACGAAAGTTTCCTCTTTTTCCATGATCTACAGCACTGTGAAGTCGGAATAACAAAATTCAAAAGTTTAAAAATACTAAAATTGCCCCTTTATATTAATGAAAAGCTGAAACCCGACTTTCAGGCTCCTTTTTCATAGCATTTTAATGATTTGTAGCTTCTGTTTTCACGAAAATTTCCTCTTTTTCCATGATCTAGAGCCCTGTGAAGTCGGAATAACAAAATTCAAAAGTTTATAAATTCCAAAATTGCCCATTTTAATTAAAGAGAGGCTAAAACCCGACTTTCAAGGCCCCTAACTCATAGCATTTTAATGATTTTCAACTTCTGTTTTCACGAAAGTTTCCTCTTTTCCCCAGAACTAGAGCACTGTGAAGTCGGAATAACAAAATTAAAAAGTTTAAAAATTCCAAAATTGCCCCTTTCAATTAATGAAAAGCTGAAACCAACTTTCAAGGCTCCTTTTCCTAGCATTTTAATGATTTTAAATTTCTTTTTTGACGAAAGTTTCCTCTTTTTCCATGATCTAGAGCCCTGTGAAGTCGGAATAAAAAAAATTTCAAGTGTCTAAAAATTCCAAAATTGCCTATTTTAATTAATGATAGGCTAAAACCCGAATTTCAAGGCCCTTAACTCATAGCAATTTAATGATTTTCAACTTCTGTTTTCACGAAAGTTTCCTCTTTTCCCATGATCTAGAGCACTGTGAAGTCGGAATAACAAAATTCAAAAGTTTAAAAATTCCAAAATTGCCCCTTTCAATTAATGAAAAGCTGAAACCCAACTTTCAAGGCTCCTTTTTCATATCATGTTAATGATTTTTAACTTATGTTTTCACGAAAGTTTCCTCTTTTTCCATGATCTAAAACCCTGTGAAGTCCGAATAAAAAAATTCAAAAGTCTAAAAATTCCAAAATTGCCTATTTTATTTTTTGGTAAAATGTGAGAAATTTTATTACCAAAACGGAGAAAACATACAACCTAGAAAGCCACCCTCAACCAAACTGACTCCGTCTAGTTAAGTCGGCTTAAAACAAATAAAACTATACAAGAAAAAACCAAACAAAAACCAAACAAAACCAAGCCAAATCAGCCCCAAACACTCAATTAAAAAGCCCAAAGAACAAATGCCTAGGCAGCTAACCAAAATTAGCTACCATCCCAAGACTCACACCTGGCCTGCAGCACAATTATCAGCAGAAACCAAGTCTCACACCCACAACCAGCCTGCTCACCAACAACAATTAAGCAAGCAGGCCAGCCACAGCAGCAGATCAGCAACACAAAACAGCAACACTGCACCAAAAACCAGTACATAGCAACACCCTAGCCTGCACAGAACAGCAACACAGCTTGCATAGCAGCACAACCTGCACAGCAAGTATGCCAACCGCAGCAGTACCTGCAGCCTGCACAGAACCAGCAACCTAGAATTGCATAACCAGGCTAAAAAAAAAAAAAAACTGAGCCCTCATAACACCCAGCCTGCAGAAAAAGAGCAGCAACCATCACAGCAAAACAACCAGAGAACCACAGCACCCCACCAGCATTTGAAACTACAAGAACCTGCTCAAAGAAGCAAAACTGTAGAACAAACACCAAGCCACACCACCTTCAAAACTGATCAATCAGCTGACAATAGCAAGGCAGCAGCAACATTTTAGCACCACCCCCATAGCCAACCTCCCAACTCCAACCGCCAACACTACACATCAACTAAATCAGCAAGGAACCCCAGCCTTCAACCCCACACTCCAAACAGCAAATGCTAGCAGCCCCCACACCCACAAACAACACCCACACCTCAAGGAACACTAAGTGCACAACCAGAGCATAAACACTGCAAAAAAACAAGAAACTACAACCAAGACCAGCACCACACCAACACTAAACATTGTTTTCCAGTCTAAGCCAAAAAACATTATCAGCCATTGTCCACTTAGGATTCCTCATCCCTTGCAACCTCCACACCACTTCATTTTTAGCAATCTTGCAAACTTGGTCCACTGAAAGCAACCTCCCATTATGGACTACCTCATTCCTAGCTTTCCAAATGTGGTAAACCAAGCTAGCCAAACTACAACATAAAATCTTTTGCTACACCTTACTACTGCCTTCTCTAATCCAATACTTCCAAATCTGGTCAATAGAATGCATTCCATTCCCCCCAATCTCCAACCAGCAACACATTATCTGATAACATTGCCTCCCAAACATACATTCAAAAAACAGATGATTAGCCGTCTCAGCAGCTCCATTACACAGCAAACAACCAGCATTAACCTCCAAATGAAACTGAATCAACTTATCTGCAGTCTTAAGACCACCAGACATAAGCAACCAAGCTAAGAATGCATGTTTGGGAACATTATATCTGGACCAAACCCACTTATCCCAGCCTTTCCTCTCCCCATCACCCAGCAGCCACTTATATCCAGCATGGATGGTGTACCTATTGCCCCCAATCAACCAATTATTTTGGAAAAACCCAGCTTTCATTTCCTCCTTAACTCTACAAAGTCTTCTCCAACCCCATCTTGCTGTTGTAGGAGGACAATACTCCCACCAATCCCTGTCATGCAAATAAATAGCATGAACCCATTTAATCAACAAATTGTCTGCTTTCAAAGCTATTTGCCAAAGAATCTTTCCTAAGGCAGCCAAATTCCATTTCTCACAATCTCTCAAACCCAAACCCCCAAACTTCTTAGGTTTACAAATCCTAGTCCAAGCAACTGTGATCAATTTAGTACTAACATACTTCCCTTCCCATAAGAAACTCCTGCAAATCCTTACTACCTTCTCCATAACAGTTTTAGGTATCACAAATATCTGCGCCCAAAAGGAATGCAACCCCAAAAGGACAGGCTTAACCAGAACAACCCTAGCAGCAAAAGACAAATGCCTTGTTCCCCAAACTCTAATCTTTTGGATAATCTGATCAACCATGATATCACAATCTTTCGCTGATATGCTTTGAGAGTTTAGAGGAATGCCTAAGTATCTGAAAGGAAAGGTACCCTTAACATAACTAGTCAGTGATAAAATATGATCCTGAACAGGCTGAGGCACATTGCAAAAATAGATGGCAGTTTTGTCTTTATTAGCTGACAAACCAGAACTTGCAAAAAATCTATTCAAAGCACCTTGAATCAAAGTCACAGGACCCACACTCCCATGACTAAAAATCATGAGATCATCAGCAAACACCAAATGATTCAAACCAAGTTTACCACATCTAAAATGAAACTTAAACTGTGGATTCTGACCAACCTGACCAAGCAATCTTGATAAGTACTCCATAGCAAGCACAAACAGCAAAGGAGACATGGGATCCCCTTGCCTAATACCCCTCTCCCCTTTAAAATAGCCATGCACACCACCATTCACACAAATAGAGTAAGAAGGAGAAGAAACACAAACCATAATCCATCTAATCATCTGAGCAGGAAATTTGAGGGCCACCAGCATCTCCTCTATAAAATCCCAAGCAATGGAATCATATGCTTTCCTTAAATCAATTTTAATTGTACATCTAGGAGGTCTTCCATTATTACCATATCTACTTACTACATCCTGATAAACCAGAATATTTTGCATAATAGTTCGACCAGGAACAAAAGCAGCCTGGGACTCACTAATCAGCCCTGGCAAAATCTCTAATAGTCTACCACACAACAACTTTGCAATAATCTTGTATAACACATTACAACAAGCAATGGGACGAAAATGAGTCACACTAGTAGGCCACTCCATTTTGGGGACAAGAGTAATAAGAGTAGCATTTACTTGTTTAAGCAATTTCCCAGTTCGGAAAAAATCCAACACAGCCTTACAAATATCCCCACCAATAATACTCCAGCTTTCCTTAAAAAATTTACTTGTATAACCATCTGGACCTGGCGCTTTATCATCATCAATGCCAAACAAAGCTTGCTTTATATCTGCTACTGTAAACTGCCTACATAAATGATACTGCTGCACCTCAGTTAAAACAACACCAGAATGCACAACCTCCACATCCACAATCTCCCTTGAAACCACTCTAGTACCCAACAAGCTCTTATAATAATCAATGAAAGCCCCAACCACTCCCTTCTGATCCATGACCATATGCCCCTCCTTATCAGCAATAGAGAAAACTTTATTCATAGTTCTTCTTTTCTTCAAAGCAGCATGAAAGACAGCAGTATTCTCATCCCCATATTTCAACCAATTTACCTTAGATTTCTGTCTTAGAAAACTAAGCCTAGCTTTATGGGTAATGGAATAAGCTTCCCTAGCCACTCTCTCCTCCTCAACAGCAGCCATATCATATCTACACTTATGCAAATTCTCCTGACATTTCCTCAAGTACTCACAAACACAATCATCAACCTTCTCAATATCAGCAAAGCATTCCCTATTCAACCTTTTTAATTCTTTCTTCATCAACTTCAACTTTTTAACAATAACAAACATAGGAACACCCCTCACATCCAACCTCCAACCCTCAAGCACAACCCTTCTAAAAGAAGGGGCCAAAGTCCACATATTGAAAAATTTAAAAGGTCTACCACCACCTTCCATTCTAAGAAACAAGGACATAACATGAGGACAATGATCAAAGTAACCTTCAGGCAATATATTAACCACAGAGTCTGGAAACAAACTTTTACTCTCATCATTAGATAAGAATCTGTCAATTTTTGAACAAACACTATTCTCACCAACCTGCTTATTTGTCCAAGTGTAAAAACACCCAGTACTAGCATGATCAGATAGACCAGTGTCCAACAAACAACTTCTAAAAGCAACAACCTCAGCCAAAGTAACAGGAGAACCCATTCTCTCCCCTAAATTAAGCACATTATTAAAATCTCCCCCTACAAACCAAGCCACATTGTCCCTCCTCAACCTCACCAAAGCATCCCATAATCTACCCCTATCAGGAACAACATTATAACCATAAATATAGGTAAGCAAGAATCTAAACTGAGTTGCAATATGAACCACATCCAAATGAATCCATTGATCACCAACCTCAACAATGGACACAGTAAAGACAGAGCAATTCCACACAACCCAAATTCTACCAGAATTATCACAAGCATAATTAGCACAAAAACTCCACTCATTACCCAACTTTGATGAAACCAAACCAAATTTAGCCGGCCTCACCCTAGTTTCTAGGAGCCCAAACAACCCAATACTATAATGATCAAGAAACCATTTAACATCATGTTGTTTATTGGCGTTGTTTTAGCCCTTAACATTCCAAAATCCAATGTTATCCATTGGGTATCCTAATAGGATCCCCAACATCCACAATCACACCTGCATCAATACAATGAGCACCCTGCCTTACCACAACAGCTCCACCACACACCTCATTATCCACAACCTGCTCAACCACCTTATCCTCAGCCACTTGATCAGTACTTTAACCTTCCCTCACATGCTGCTCCATACCCTCCTTCTCAATCACTTGCTCAGAATCAACCTGCTTCTCACCACTCGTAGTCTTCACTCTCCAGACCTTCTTAACAGGATCATTTTGTCTCTCTTAATGCTTATTATTCTTGCACTGCTCAGCCCGGTGTCCCCACCCCCTACAATTGGCACATGAAACAGGTGTCTACTCATATACAACAGATTGTACCACATTCTCCCCTAGTTCATTAACAAAAACAACCTCAGACTTCAAAGGCTGATTCATCTCCATTTGAACCAATACCCTAGCAAACTCCAAGATATCCTTACTAGCTGTAGCCTTATCAGATTTGATAGGTGTGCCCACCAAACTAGTAATCTTCATTAATGCATTCCGCCCCCTATACCTCAAATCCAGCTTAGGAAATCTCACCCACACAGGCACCTTACATATACACTCAGGAATCAATTCCATTCCAGGCAGCCATCGCTTCATAATCACAGGCTTACCATCAAAAAAAATAGGACCAGCTTTCATTGCTTTATCTGTTCCATCACAGCCATTAAAACGCACAACAAAAACACCATTATGCATCTTAGCCACTTTATGCACACCAAACCTTCCCCACATCCTTTTCACAAAAGCATTCAAAACATTAAACGGTGGTTTACCCCCCATAATAAAACAGACTATAGCAGAATCCCAATAATCTATTTCATCTTGAATATCATCATGAGAAATTGCTACAGTTTTAGGGCACTTACCACACGAGTTCCCCAAATCTAGCCCATCATCCTTATAGTGCGCGAACAAGGCAGACCTCCATGGTAAACAAAGCAGCGCCTCAGTATTCACCGGAACAGCAGTCGTGGAACCAACAGAGCCTTCGCCCCCCCCCCCCCCCCCCCC
>PYUH01001396.1:13272-88952 GCA_016808085.1 Suaeda aralocaspica
CCATTCAATGGAATAGTAGCTTCAACACCCACCGGGGTGAGTCCCCAATAACCTACCACTGCCTCCATGAACTACACACTCCTCCCCAACACCGCCAGCAATAGGACAAGGCGTAGTCAAGACACTAGCTAATCCCTGCCCGCCACTGGGTTCGTCATTAAAATCCCGCCACTTCCCACGGTTCCTTTCTCAACCTCTATTCCTCCTACCCACGTTATCCATTGCCTCACTTGAGCATCAAACACTGTCTTCTCAACCACAGGTTTAGGCCGAGGACCCTATAAACAGAGTCATCCGACCACGTATGCCCGATTCCGCAACACTACCAACATCGTCATCACGCTCTTCAGGAACTTCACCAACCTTCTTATTAGCTTTCGGTTTCCCTTTTTTCCCCTGACCGAAGAAGCCTGAGTGTCTTCTTCAGTCGATTCCTGCCTTTAGCCATGGCGTAGTAAGCAAGCAATCAGAAAAAAACCGTTTTAAAAGAGGACAGGGAGGATTTTAGAGACAGAAGCATCTTTCTTAGAATGGAAAGTTTAAAAACCCGAATTTCAAGGCCCCTTATTCATAGCATTTTAATGATTTTTAATTCTGTTTTCACGAAAGTTCTGTTTTTTCCATGATCTAGAGCCTGTGAAGTCGGAATGGAATAACAAAATTCAAATGTTTAAAAATTCCAAAATTGCCCAATTTTGTTAAAAAGAGGCTAAAACCCGACTTTTAAGGCCCCTAACATAGCATTTTAATGATTTTAACTTCTGTTTTCACGAAATTTTCCTCTTTTTCCATGATCTAGAGCACTGTGAAGTCGGAATAACAAAATTCAAAAGTATAAAAATTCCAAAATTGCCCCTGAAGTTAATGAAAAGCTAAAACCCGACTTTCAAGGCTCCTTTTTCATAGCATTTTAATGATTTGTAACTTCTGTTTTCACGAAAATTTCCTCTTTTTCCATGATCTAGAGCCCTGTGAAGTCGGAATAAACAAATTCAAATGTTAAAAATCCAAAATTGCCCAATTTTGTTAAAAAGAGGCTAAAACCCGACTTTTAGGCCCCTAAATCATGCATTTAATGATTTTAACTTCTGTTTTCACGAAATTTTCCTCTCTTTTCCATGATCTAGAGCACTGTGAAGTCGGAATAACAAAATCAAAAGTATAAAAATTCCAAAATTGCCCTTGAAGTAATGAAAAGCTAAAACCCGACTTTCAAGGCTCCTTTTTCATAGCATTTTAATGATTTGTAAATTCTGTTTTCACGAAAGTTTCCTCTTTTTCCATGATCTAGAGCCTTGTGAAGTCGGAATAACAAAATTCAAAGTTAAAAATTCCAAAACAGCCTATATTAAAATTGAAAGGCTAAAACCCAACTTTCAAGGCCCCATTCATAGCATTTTAATTGATTTTAACTTCTGTTTCATGAAGTTTGTTTTTCCATGATTAGAGCCCTGTGAAGTTTGTAATAACAAAATTCAAAAGTTTAAAAATTCCAAAATTGCCCATTTTAATTAAAGAGAGGCTATGGGCACAGAGCTGCTCATGTGTGTCGAAGGGGGAGGCAAGGATTTCACAGCCAAGGCAGAGATGGATCCCAAAGCCTGTGCGCGGCAGCAGAGTGGGCAAATTACAACCACTGATGCTTGTTTCGTAACCTTCACATCCTATTGGGGGGTTGATGTTGATAATGTGGTAGAGGTGAGTGATGGTATTCAGGAATTTGTTTCTGGAATTGCACATCAGAGTGAGGGGATTGTGGGGGAGTTGATGGGGGGGGGGGGTTGGTTGCAGATCCTCAGCGGCTGTCCTGTAGGTATGGGTTCACATTGATTCCATCTCAAGTGATTGGGAATGTCGTGTACAAGGGGGACAGGATGGTTCTGGTTTGATGAGTAGTAAGCATGGGGAAGTGGGGGATCCAACGGATTCCTAATGGATAATTTAGGTTTTTGGAACATTAGGGGTCTTAATAGCCTTAGCAAACAAAGAGATATCAAATGTTTTTGGACCAACATAAGCTGGGGTTATTGGACTTCTTGAAACAAAGGTAAAGCCTCAGAATGTGGGGAGGTGTTTTGCCTAATCTTGGTGAAGGTTAGAGTTTCTATGCTAACTATCAACAATGATAAAACTGGTAGGATTTGGTATTGTGGAATCCAGTGTTTTTTGTTGTTTTCTCTTTGGAAGTGGGTGAAATGGATTCATGTTTCTGTGATCCATAATGCTAATGGTGGATTTGTTTTTTACTGTTGTCTATGTTTATAATGACCCCGTGGATAGAGGGAAATTGTGGGATGGTTTGATTAGGTTGGGGAGGCGATTAATGAGCCATGGTTTGTTGGTGGCGATTTTAACAATGTTTTGAATTTGGAGGAGAGGATGGTTCTCCAATAACGCTGGATAAGGTGTTGGCTTTTAGAACTTGTTTTATACAAAGTGATTTGACTGATATGAGTAGTGCGGGAGTTTTTTACTTGGACAATAAGCAAGATCATGAGCATAGGTGGTTCTAAAATTGACAGGATGTTATCGAATGGCCCTGCAAAGATTGTTCCCTCATGCCATTACAAAAATCCTGCCAGAAGGGATCATGGATCAGTCCTCATGTGACCATGATTTTCAATGAAATGAATGGGAAGGGAATTGTTAGATATTTTAAATGTGGAGTCTTGCTCCAAATTTTTGGACATTGTGCAAGGGAGTTGGATGCAACCAGTGGAGGGCACACCTATGTTTAGGTTGTGTGGTGAAGAAGTTTAACGTTTGAAGAGAGAGTTAAAGCAGCTGATAAGAGAAGAGATGTTTTCTGTATTGAATTTACAGATAATTGGCTTATCTGCATCTTCAAAATTGTCAAAAGAAGCTGGCTGGGAATCCTAGGGACCCTTCTCTAATGGAGGAGGAGAAGAAGGAAGAAGAGGTGTAAATTTAAAGCTATGTGGTTGAGGAAAACGAAAGCTATGTGGTTGAAGGAGGGGGATGTAATTCTAAAGTGTTTCATGATTTTTTGAGGAAGAGGAGGGTGCAGAATAAGGTTTATGCTATTCATGATATGGCAGGCAATTGGTGGAGGTCAGGTAGTGTGGTGGCGGCGTTTTTGGGCTATACCAAGAGTTGTTGGGGGACAACGTTAATCAAGACGACTGTGTTGATGTGAGCTTGTCAGAAAGGAGCCGTTTTATCTCCAGATCAACAAAGCAAGCTGATCAGACCTTTCATCTAGGGATGTTAGGGAGGTTGTTTTTGATATGATGATGAGAAAGCACCAGGTCCTGATGGCTACAGTAGTAATTTTTTCAAGAGTGCATGGAATGTGGTGGGAGCAGAGACTTGTGAGGCAGCTTTGATTTTTTGCTACTGGAAAACTTTTGAGAAGGGGTAATGCTACATCTCTTACAATGGTCCCCAAGGTGAGTGCCCAACTTCGGTGCTGCAATTAGACCTATAGCTTGTGCATGTCATTTACAAGGTTATCTCTAAAATGCTGTGCAATAGGTTGAATGAGGTGTTGCATTCTTTGATCAACCAAGTGCAGGCAGCTTTTGTGTCTGGGGAGAAGTATTTGCATAATATTTGGTTGTTAGGATATAGTGCATCAATATGACTCTCGTAAACATCCTAAAGGTGTACTATTAAGATTGATTTAAGGAAGCTTATGATTCCTTGTCATGGGAATTTATTGAAGAAATGCTGCATGCTTGAGGTTTCCTGAGGGTTTATAAAATGGGTGATTGAGTTGTGCTTTCTCCTTCCTTTTCCATTTTTTTGAATGGTGGTTGCATGGGGTTTTCCTGGACAGAGGGGAGTGAGCAAGGAGATCCCCTCTCTCCTTTGCTGTTTGTGTGGCTATGGAGTATTGTGCAAGGTACTGTAGGAAGTTGGAGAGCATGAGGAACTTACTTTCATTATAGATGCCAGAAAACAAGTGAATCACCTGGTGTTTGCAGATGATTTGATGATTTAGTTATGCTGATTTTTATCTGTGGGCTTATCAAGGTGCTTGACAATGTTATGGAAGCTCTGGTTTAGCTGGAAATGATTCCAAGAGCTATATATTTTGGAAATGTCCCTGGGTACATTCAGATGATATCTTAGATTTGACAGGGTATTTAAGGGTACTTTCCCTTTTAGGTATCTAGGGATTCCACTGCATTCTAAAAGGCTGGCTATCCATCATGTGACCAGCTGGTGGAGAGAATTGTCTTGAAGATTAGGCAGTGGTCTTCTAGGCACCCCCCCCCCCCCCCCCCATTCAATGGAATAGTAGCTTCAACACCCACCGGTGAGTCCCCAATAAACCTACCACTGCCTCCATGAACTACACACTCCTCCCCAACACCGCCAGCAATAGGACAAGGCGTAGTCAAGACACTAGCTAATCCCTGCTCCGCCACTGGGTTCGTCATTAAAATCCCCGCACTTCCCACGGTTCCTTTCTCAACACCTCTATTCCTCCTACCCACCGTTATCCATTGCCTCACTTGAGCATCAACACTGTCTTCCTCAACCACAGGTTTAGGCCGAGGACCCTCATAAACAGAGTCATCCGACCACGTATGCCCCGATTCCGCAACACTACCAACATCGTCATCACGCTCTTCAGGAACTTCACCAACCTTCTTATTATTAGCTTTCGGTTTCCCTTTTTTCCCCTGACCCGAAGAAGCCTGAGTTGTCTTCTTCAGTCGATTCCTGCCTTTAGCCATGGCGTAGTAAGCAAGCAATCAGAAAAAACCGTTAAAAGAGGACAGAGAGAATTTTAGAGACAGAAGCATCTTTCTTAGAATGGAAAGTTTAAAAACCCGAATTTCAAGGCCCCTTATTCATAGCATTTTAATGATTTTTAACTTCTGTTTTCACGAAAGTTTCTTGTTTTTCCATGATCTAGAGCCCTGTGAAGTCGGAATAACAAAATTCAAATGTTTAAAAATTCCAAAATTGCCCAATTTTGTTAAAAAGAGGCTAAAACCCGACTTTTAAGGCCCCTAACTCATAGCATTTTAATGATTTTAACTTCTGTTTTCACGAAATTTTCCTCTTTTTCCATGATCTAGAGCACTGTGAAGTCGGAATAACAAAATTCAAAAGTATAAAAATTCCAAAATTGCCCCTTGAAGTTAATGAAAAGCTAAAACCCGACTTTCAAGGCTCCTTTTTCATAGCATTTTAATGATTTGTAACTTCTGTTTTCACGAAAGTTTCCTCTTTTTCCATGATCTAGAGCCCTGTGAAGTCGGAATAACAAAATTCAAAAGTTTAAAAATTCCAAAACAGCCTATATTAATTAATGAAAGGCTAAAACCCAACTTTCAAGGCCCCTTATTCATAGCATTTTAATGATTTTTAACTTCTGTTTTCATGAAAGTTTCTTGTTTTTCCATGATCTAGAGCCCTGTGAAGTTGTAATAACAAAATTCAAAAGTTTAAAAATTCCAAAATTGCCCATTTTAATTAAAGAGAGGCTATGGGCACAAGGCTGCTCAATGTGTGTCGAAGGGGGAGGCAAGGATTTCACAGCCAAGGCAGAGATGGATCCCAAAGCCTGTGCAGCAGCAGAGTGGGCAAATTACAGCCACTGATGCTGTTGTTCGTAACCCTTCACATCCTATTGGGGGGGGGTTGATGTTGATAATGTGGTAGAGGTGAGTGATGGTATTCAGGAATTTGTTTCTGGAATTGCACATCAGAGTGAGGGGATTGTGGGTGGAGTTGATGGGGGGGGGGTGGTTGCAGATCCTCAGCGGCCTGTTCCTGTAGGTAGTGGGTTCACATTGATTCCATCTCAAGTGATTGGGAATGTCAGTGTACAAGGGGGACAGGATGGTTCTGGTTTGATGAGTAGTAAGCATGGGGAAGTGGGGGATCCAAACGGATTCCTAATGGATAATTTAGGTTTTTGGAACATTAGGGGTCTTAATAGCCTTAGCAAACAAAGAGATATCAAATGGTTTTTGGACCAACATAAGCTAGGGTTATTTGGACTTCTTGAAACAAAGGTAAAGCCTCAGAATGTGGGGAGGGTTTTGCCTAATCTTGGTGAAGGTTAGAGTTTCTATGCTAACTATCAACATGATAAAACTGGTAGGATTTGGTTATTGTGGAATCCAGTGTTTTTTGTTGTTTCTCTTTTGGAAGTGGGTGATCAATGGATTCATGTTTCTGTGATCCATATTGCTACTCGGATTTCGTTTTTGTTTACTATTGTCTATGTTTATAATGACCCCGTGGATAGAGGGAAATTGTGGGATGCTTTGATTAGGTTGGGGAGGCGAATTAATGAGCCATGGTTTGTTGGTGGCGATTTTAACAATGTTTTGAATTTGGAGGAGAGGATGGGTTCTCCAATAACGCTGGATAAGGTGTTGGCTTTTAGAACTTGTTTATTACAAAGTGATTTAACTGATATGAGTATGTGCGGGAGTTTTTTTACTTGGACAAATAAGCAAGATCATGAGCATAGGGTTTGTTCTAAAATTAACAGGATGTTATCGAATGGCCCTTGCAAAGATATGTTCCCTCATGCCATTACAAAAATCCTGCCAGAAGGGATCATGGATCACTGTCCTCATGTGACCATGATTTTCAATGAAATGAAGATGGGAAGGAGATTGTTTAGATATTTTAATATGTGGAGTCTTGCTCCAAATTTTTTGGACATTGTGCAAGGGAGTTGGATGCAACCAGTGGAGGGCACACCTATGTTTAGGTTGGTGAAGAAGTTTAAGCGTTTGAAGAGAGAGTTAAAGCAGCTGAATAAGAGCATGTTTTCTGATATTGAATTTACAGATAATTGTGCTTATCTGCATCTTCAAAATTGTCAAAAGAAGCTGGCTGGGAATCCTAGGGACCCTTCTCTAATGGAGGAGGAGAAGGAAGCAAGAGAGGTGTAAATTCTAAAGCTATGTGGTTGAAGGAAAACGAAAGCTATGTGGTTGAAGGAGGGGGATGTAAATTCTAAAGTGTTTCATGATTTTTTGAGGAAGAGGAGGGTGCAGAATAAGGTTTATGCTATTCATGATATGGCAGGCAATTTGGTGGAGGATCAGGCTAGTGTGGTGGCGGCGTTTTTGGGCTATTACCAAGAGTTGTTGGGTACAAGGTTAATCAAGACGACTGCTGTTGATGTTGAGCTTGTCAGGAAAGGAGCAGTTTTATCTCCAGATCAACAAAGCAAGCTGATCAGACCTTTCACTGCTATGGATGTTAGGGAGGCTGTTTTTGATATTGATGATGAGAAAGCACCAGGTCTTGATGGCTACAGTAGTAATTTTTTCAAGAGTGCATGGAATGTGGTGGGAGCAGAGACTTGTGAGGCAGCTTTGAATTTTTTTGCTACTGGAAAACTTTTGAAGCAGGTTAATGCTACATCTCTTACAATGGTCCCCAAGGTTGAGTGCCCAACTTCGGTGCTGCAATTTAGACCTATAGCTTGTTGCAATGTCATTTACAAGGTTATCTCTAAAATGCTGTGCAATAGGTTGAATGAGGTGTTGCATTCTTTGATCAACCAAGTGCAGGCAGCTTTTGTGTCTGGGAGAAGTATTTTGCATAATATTTTGGTTTGTTAGGATATAGTGCATCAATATGACTCTCGTAAACATCCTAAAAGGTGTACTATTAAGATTGATTTAAGGAAAGCTTATGATTCCTTGTCATGGGAATTTATTGAAGAAATGCTGCATGCTTTGAGGTTTCCTGATGGGTTTATAAAATGGGTGATGAGTTGTGTTTCTTCTCCTTCCTTTTCCATTTTTTTGAATGGTGGTTTGCATGGGGTTTTCCCTGGACAGAGGGGAGTGAGGCAAGGAGATCCCCTCTCTCCTTTTGCTGTTTGTGTTGGCTATGGAGTATTTGTCAAGGTTACTGTAGGAAGTTGGAGAGCATGAGGAATTTACTTTTCATTATAGATGCCAGAAAACAAAGTTGAATCACCTGGTGTTTGCAGATGATTTGATGATTTTCAGTTATGCTGATTTTTATTCTGTGAGGCTTATCAAGGATGCTTTGACAATGTTCTATGGAAGCTCTGGTTTAGCTGGAAATGATTCCAAGACTGCTATATATTTTGGAAATGTCCCTGGGTACATTCAAGATGATATCTTAGATTTGGCAGGGTTTATTAAGGGTACTTTCCCTTTTAGGTATCTAGGGATTCCACTGCATTCTAAAAGGCTGGCTATCCATCATTGTGACCAGCTGGTGGAGAGAATTGTCTTGAAGATTAGGCAGTGGTCTTCTAGGCACCTATCCTATGCAGCAAGGCTAACTTTGGTGAATGTTGTGCTCATGGGGCTCCATTCTTATTGGGCTCAAGTTTTTCTTATCCCCAAGAAGGTGATGTATAGAGTGGTTCAGTTATGTCGAGGCTTCCTTTGGGAAGGGAAATATTGTTGCTCTAAAATGGTGACTGTGGCTTGGGAAACTGTTTGTTTACCTAGAAACAGAGGGGGTTTGGGTGTTAGAAATTGCTTGAAATGGAATGTTGCTACTCAGGGGAAGTTGGTTTGGCAGGTGGCTATGAAGGCAGATATGTTGTGGGTGAAATGGGTGCATAGTGTTTACTTGAGAACTGCTGATTGGTGGGCATATGTTCCACCTCTTAGTGCTGGTTAGGGGTGGAAGAATGTATGTAAGGTCAAGGATATGATGAAGGATGCTTTTCATGACAAAGGATGGAGATATGGTGAGCAATACACTATTAAAGATGGCTACCAGTCAATGATGACTCCAGGGGAAGATGTGTGGTGGTATAAGTAGGTGTGGGAGCCTTTGGTGATCCCAAAGCATGCTTTTATAAGTTGGATGGTAATGTTAAATAAGATGAAGACTAGAGATGTGTTAGCTAGATACCATATTGCTGATTCTGAGTTGTGTTTGCTTTGTGGTACTGAGAGGGAGACAATTGTGCACCTATTTTTTAACTGTCAATACAGTAGGGACTGTCTTAGGGTGATTGGAGAATGGCTTGGTGTAGTTCCCTGTGGTGCTTATGATGTGTCCCAGGTGTGGCATGTTTGGAGTAATTCTGGCTCAAGTAGGCTGATCAGAGCTGTTTTATGTTGTAGCATGGCTGCAATGATATACTGCATTTGGCAAGCTAGGAATCGATGCTATTGGAATGTGGAGCAATGGTGCTCTGCAAAAATTTGTGCTCAAATTAAGCATAATGTGCGAGTAAGGCTGCAAAGTGTTAGGCAGGACTCTGTCCCTGTGGCTGAAAGGGATTGGGTGCAACAATTGTTGGTTGGTTGATGGGAGGGGACTGGTAGAGTGGCGTTTGTAGTAGTAGGTTGGTGTTGGTTGCTCTAGGCAGTTGTGTAGGGGAGCTGCAGTTTTTGGAGGCAGCTTATAGTACATGAAGGGATGTAGTTAGTGGTGTCTCTGGTTTTGGGGGGTTTTTTTGAAGCAGGTTTTGGGAGATACCTCAGTCCTGCTGGTTTGTGCTGCTGGGTGGTGTTAGGAGGTGGAGAAAGGAGGGTGGTTTTATGGTTTTGGTTTTGACTCTTTTGTTGCAGGTTTCATTTGTTGTTGTTTTTTTGGATTAGTGCTAGCTGGTTGACTGGTGTGAGCTGGCTAGACTGGTGGTGGTAGAAGTTTTTGCTGTTTTGGGTGGTTGAGTAGGGTGCTGCTGCTTGTTTCCCTCTGTTTTATGGTGGTGTTTGTGGTGTTGTTGTGAGCTAGTGTGTGAAGTTTGTTTTGGTTTGCTGCTGAGGCTCAGTGAGGTTGTGTTGTTCTTTTGGTTTGCAGACTAGGAACTACAGTAATATGGCATTGCAGGTCTGCTAGAAGTGTAGGTTTTAGCTCTTTTTTGGCTGATTCTTGGTTGTGAGTGGCAGGTTTGTGAGTTTGAGGCTGCTGATCTATGGGACTGCAACTGTTTTTTGTTCTGATTTTGTGTGGAGTTTGGGGTCTGCTGCTCGTTGGTGGGCTGTGGAGAAAGGGGTGGCTGTGGAGAAAGGTTTTTTGCAGTCTGATGTTGAAGGCTTGCTTGAAGGCTGCTGTTTAGGCATGCTATGGGAAGCCTATTGTTTTGGAGTCCCTTTTGGTGTGGCTGGTAGCTGCAGTCTGCTGATGTTTGGACTGGGTTGTTTCCTGCATGTTTGCAGCTAAGTATGGTGTGTGTTGGAGTGTGAGGTTGCTGCTGCAGGGGTCTTGGTGCTGATGTGATTATGTTTGGTGCATGTTGTGGCTGTGTGGTGGTCTAAACTGTCCTGGATGCAGAGGTTTTGAACTGCAGGGGTGCAGTTTGGCTGCAGTTTTGGTAGGTGATAGGACTGATAGTGAGTAGTGCAATTTTGCTGAGGATGCAAGTTTTGTGAAGGTTGTTTTGAGTTGAAGGCCTGCTTGAGGCTGCTGTTTAGGCATGCTATGGGAAGCATAGTGTTTGGAGTTGTGTAGATGCTGCTATAATGCAATTGTCCTCTCATAGTGTGACTGAATTTCAGTTGTATGCACTGGTGTTTTCAGTTGTATGGTTGTTGTTCTTAGCTGCTGCTATGTGGAGGATGTTTAGTGGCTGTGTGGCAGGCTGTTTGTGCAGGTTTTGGTTGCTGTTGGCTGTATTTCAGTAGTGCTGGATGTGCAGACTTTGAAATGCAGGATTGTAGTGTAGTGAAGTTTAGAGGGCTGCTGTTGATTGCTGTAGCTTTGCGGACTAGGAGTGCAGTCTGGTTTTTGCTGCTTTTTCTGTTGCGGGTGCAGGTTTTGTGCAGTCTGAAAGTGAGGTGAAGGGTTGGTTAAGGCTGCTGTTTAGGCCTTGAATTGAGACTATGCTCTGGATGTTGTTCTGAGAAGGCTGGCTAGTGTGGTGGTTTTGGTTTTTTTTTGTTTTGATGTCTTGTTTTGTATAGTTTTGATGTACTGCTGTCTTTTTAGTTTGGGATAGCATCGTTTGTATAGTTGAGCTGGTTTTTTGGACTACTTTAGTGCAAAACTGGTTTGGTTTTGCCAAAGTAGTTATAGGATGTAATTATTCTCCTTTTTTGGTAATAAAATCGCATACATTTTACCCAAAAAAAAAAAAAAGAGGCTAAAACCCGAATTTCAAGGCCCCTAACTCATAGCATTTTAATGATTTTTAACTTCTGTTTTCACGAAAGTTTCTTGTTTTTCCATGATCTAGAGCCCTATGAAGTCGGAATAACAAAATTCAAAAGTTTAAAAATTCCAAAATTGCCCCTTTTAACTAATGAAAAGCTAAAACCCGACTTTCAAGGCTTCTTTTTCATAGCATTTTAATGATTTGTAACTTCTCTTTTCACGAAATTTTCCTCGTTTTCCATGATCAAGAGCCCTATGAAGTCGGAATAACAAAATTCAAAAGTTTAAAAATTCCAAAGTTGCCCATTTTAATTAAAGAGAGGCTAAAACCCCTAATTTCAAGGCCCCTATCTCATAGCATTTTAATGATTTTTAATTAATAAAAGGACGAAAATTTCCTCTTTTTCCATGATCTAGAACCCTGTGAAGTCGGAAAAAAAAATTTCAAAAGTCTAAAAATTCCACAATTGCCTATTTTAATTAATGAAAGGCTAAAACCCGACTTTCAAGGCCCCTTATTCATAGCATTTTAATGATTTTTAACTTCTGTTTTCACGAAAGTTTCTTGTTTTTCCATGATATAGAGCCCTGTGAAGTCGGAATAACAAAATTCAAAATTTTAAAAATTCCAAAATTGCACATTTTAATTAAAGAGAGGCTAAAACCCGACTTTGGTGGATCAACTGCCAACAAGGATCTGCTGGATTATGCAAGAGTAATGGTGGAGTTAGAAATGAACCAAACTTTGGTGCAGGAGATTCAGTTTAAAGATGAATTGGGTGATCTTGTTTGTCAAAAGGTAGTCTATGAATGGCTCCCTGTGTCTTGTGACAAATGTAAGGGTTATGGACATACAAGTGAACAATGTTTAAGGAAGGAAAATGTGCAGAAGAATACTAGGAAGCAATGGGTGCCTAAACAGCAAGTTAAAAAGCCTGAGCAGGAGCAGGTGCACTCAATGGCTCAACCATTAGCTTTAGTTCCAGTGCAGGTGATTGGAACTGTGAATTTGGATAGAGGTGAGGAAGTTGTGGTTATGGAGGATGATGAGAAGGGAGATGCAATGGTTGGTAGTTGTGTGGAAGTTGGGGATCCTAATAGGATTCCCAATGGATAATCTAGGTTTTTGGAATGTCAGGGGTCTAAATAGTCCAAGCAGGCAGCATGATATAAGGTGGTTTCTTGATCACCATAGCATTGGTCTATTTGGACTCCTGGAAACAAAGGTAAGACCAAAGAAGGTAGGGATGGTCTTACCAAATTTGGGAGAAGGGTGGAGTATTTGTGCAAATTATGAGTGGGATGAGTCTGGAAGGGTGTGGGTGGTTTGGAGACCTAGCATTTTTTGTGTAGATGTTATAGAGGCAGGAGATCAATGGATTCATACAAATATCAAACATATGGCTACTGGTCTTGGTTTCTATTATACTGTAGTGTATGGACATAATGAACCTAATAAGAGAGTTAGCTTATGGCAGGGGCTAAGGAGGATTAGTAGGCATTTGGTTCAGCCTTGGATTGTGGGGGGTGATTTTAACAATGTCCTGAACTTAAATGAAAGATTGGGTTCCCCAGTGACTTTAAATGAAGTCATTCCTTTTAGAGATTGTCTACAAGTGAGTGGTTTGTCTGATGTTCAAATGGCTGGCAATTTCTATACCTGGACAAATAAACAAGACATGAATCATTTAGTATGCTCTAAAATTGACAGAATGGTTGCAAATGATGAGTGGAAGGATCTTTTTCCCAATGCTATGGTTAATNTTGTGGTCAATATCTTACCTGAGGGCTTGATGGATCATAGTCCTCATGTCTTGAGGCTATTTGAGAAGCTGGAAATGGGGAGGAAACCTTTTAGATTCTTCAATATGTGGACACTGTCACCTTCTTTCTTAGAAATTGTTCAGAATAGTTGGAATCAAGATGTGGTGGGAACTCCAATGTTTAAAATCACTCAAAAGTTGAAAAGGCTCAAGCCAATGCTGAAACAGTTGAATAGGGACATGTTCTCTGATATAGAACATACTGATAACTGTGCCCTTCTGCATCTGCAGCACTGTCAGCAGCAGCTTGGCAATAATCCCAGGGATTCAGTGCTAATTGAGGAAGAGAGAGTGGCTAGGGAGGTTTATCAGAATACCCATAAGGCTAGATTTAGTTTTTTCAAGCAAAAAACTAAAGCTACTTGGTTTAGGGAAGGGGATGCAAATACAAGAGCTTTTCATTCTTTTTTGAGAAAGAGAAGGATGCAGAATAGAGTCTATACAATAAGAGATAAAAATGGATGTGTGATGAATGATCAGAAGGGTGTGGCTGCTGCTTTCTTAGACTATTATAAAGAGTTGCTAGGTGTTACAATGGAGGACAAAGTTCCTCTAGATGCTAATGTAGTTAGGACTGGTGCAGTCCTAAACACTGAACAACAACAACTTTTGGGTAGAAGGTTCACTCAGCAAGATGTCAAGAATGCTCTCTTTGATANTAGCAAGATGTTAAGAATGCTCTCTTTGATATTGGGGATGAAAGAGCCCCTGGCCCTGATGGATTTTCCAGCAAATTTTTCAAGCATAGCTGGGGAATAGTTGGGGAGGATATATGCAATGCTGTGCTAAATTTCTTCTCCACAGGAAGATTTTTAAAACAAATAAACACTACTTCCCTAACTATGGTCCCTAAAATAGCATGTCCTGTCTCAGTGTTTCAGTTTAGGCCTATTGCCTGCTGTAATGTGATCTATAAGATTATTTCTAAAATGCTATGCAGTAGGCTAAGTGAGGTTCTGCCTTCTATCATAAATGAGGCTCAAGCTGCTTTTGTTACTGGAAGAAGCATCCTGCAAAATGTGTTAGTGTGCCAAGAAATTGTACATCAATATGAGAGAAAGAGGAAGCCAAGGAGATGCACAATTAAGATAGACCTAAAAAAAGCCTATGACTCTCTCTCTTGGGAATTTGTGGAGGAAATGCTCCAGGCTATGGGTTTCCCAGAGAAATTTAGAGGATGGGTAATGAGTTGTGTGACTTCTCCACAGTATTCTTTACTCATTAATGGTGGAATGCAAGGTTTTTTCCCTGGTAAAAGAGGTGTGAGGCAAGGTGATCCTTTGTCACCTTTGTTGTTTGTCCTCTCTATGGAGTACTTGTCTAGATTATTGCACCAAGTAGGTGCACAGATGACTTTTCCTGTCACTATAAATGTAAGGATTTGGGGCTTAATCACCTAATTTTTGCTGATGACTTGATGATTTTCTGCTATGGTGATTACAGCTCTGTGAGGCATATAAAGGAAGCCTTAAAGAAATTTTTTGATAGTTCAGGCCTTCAAGCAAATGCTGACAAGACTGCTATTTACTTTGGAAATGTGCCAAGGTACATTCAAGAGGATATTTTGGATTTAACAGGATATGTTAGAGGAAGCTTCCCTTTTAGATATTTGGGTATTCCTTTATGTACTAAGAGGCTGTCAATTCAAGATGCAGATCAGTTAATAGAGAAAATCATGCTGAAGTAAAACAGGTCCAGCAGACACCTCTCTTATGCAGTAAGGTGTGTTCTGGTAAATGCTGTGCTCAATGGCATGATGTCAATTGGGCTCAAGTGTTTTTACTTCCTAAACAGTCATGAGAAGAGTGGTGCAACTATGCACGCCTTCTTTGAGGGTAAATATGTGTGTTCTAAGCTTGTGCCTATTGCCTGGGACACAATTTGCACACCTAGAGGAAAGGTGGTTTGGGCATTCTGGACTGTATTAAATGGAATAAACTGCCCAAGGGAAGCTTATTGGCATGTGGCTACAAGGCTGATATCTTATGGGTGAAGTGGTGCATAGTGTTTATATAAGCACAATGATTGTGGGGTTATTTGCCATCTACTGATGCTAGTTGGCTGGAAAGCAGTATCAAGTTAAAAGAGGAGATGAAGGATGAATTTATGGCTCAAGGTGTGGATTGGAGAGAGTACACCATTTCAGCTGGTTATACAGCTCTGCACATCAAAGAATGAATGTGATTGGTGTGGATGGGTTTGGAGCCCTTTAAACATCCCAAAGCATGCATTCATGAGCTGGATGGTGATGCATGGTAGACTAAAAACCAGGGATTTTTTTACTGAATTTGAGAATAGATGTTCCTGCTCACTGCTTGCTGTGTGTGCAGATAGGGAGACGTGGGGCATTTGTTCTTTCAGTGTAGCCACAGTAGTGTAGCTATCAGAAAATCTTGAGTGGTTAGGGATCAGAGATTATACAGCTGCTAGTATTCACATGGTTATGGAAGATATGGAAAGCAGCAGGTGTAGGCAATTTTCAGCAGCAAGTTATGTTCTGCAGCCTTGCTGCCCTGGTTTATCAGTCTGCAGGCTAGAAACAACATATTTTGGGAGGAACAAACTTGGAATGCGATAATGTGTGCAAATTGATCAAGCTAAGGTGGTGCTAAGACTGCAGGGCTGTTATATGCTAGAAGACAGCAGTAGATAGGGATTGGTTCAGGCTTGCAAGATCGTCTAGGCCTAAAAATTGGCTTGTGTTCATGCTGTTTTAAGGCTATTTTTTATATTTTGCTTGTGTGCCTCTAATGTAATTGAAGGTAGTTTATCTTGGCTGACATTGATATGGATGAGTCATTCAATCAATGAGTTTAGCTCTAGGCTGTATTTCCCTTTTGGTGATTAATAAAACAACTTACATTTCACCAAAAAAAAAAAAAAAAAAAAAAAAAAGAGGCTAAACCCACTTTCAAGGCCCCGTATTCATAGCATTTTAATGATTTTTAACTTCTGTTTTCACGAATTCCTCTCTTTCCATGATCTAGAGCCCTGTGAAGTCGGAATAACAAAATTTAAAAATTCCAAAATTGCCCTTTTAAATTAATGAAAAGTTGAAACCCGACTTTCAAGGCTCCTTTTTCATAGCATTTTAGTGATTTGTTACTTTTGTTTTCACGAAAGTTCCCTCTTTTTCCATGATCTAGAGCACTGTGAAGTCGGAATAACAAAATTCAAAAGTTTAAAAATTCCAAAATTGCCCCTTTAAATTAATGAAAAGCTGAAACCTGGGCACTGTGAAGTCGGGTTTTAGCCTTTTTTTTTTGGTAAAATGTAAGGGATTTTATTACAAAAAATCAGATTTTAGCCTTTCATTAATTAAAATGGGTAATTTTGGAATTTTTAAACTTTTGAATTTTGTTATCCCGACTTCACAGGGCTCTAGATCATGGTAAAAGAGGAAACTTTCGTGAAAACAGAAGTTAAAAATCATTAAAATGCTATGAAAAACAGGCCTTGAAAGTCGTGTTTCAGCTTTTCATTAATTGAAATGGGCAATTTTGGAATTTTTAAACTTTTGAATTTTGTTATTCCGACTTCACAAGGCTCTAGATCATGGAAAAAGAGGAAATTTTCGTGAAAACAGAAGTTAAAAATCATAAAAATGCTACGAAAAACGGGCCTAGGAATTCGGATTTCAGCTTTTCATTAATTGAAATTGGCAATTTTGGAATTTTAAAACTTTTGAATTTTGTTATTCCGGCTTCACAGGGCTCTGTGTGTTCTATGTGGCAGTGTAGATTGGACTTTGGGCTTACTATCACTATTTGGCTAGAGTTACCCTTACAACGGTCACATCTAGGGATCACAACGGGTCGGACTTGGGTCAGATTATCTGGTATTCGACTCTGACTTCGATTGTAATCGAATTCTAAAATGGAGTCGGTGGCGGATTATATTTTTTCTTGGCGGAGTCGGAGCGATTTTATTTCCTCGGTGCGAAGCAGAGGTAGTCGGAGTCGGAGGGGAGTGACTATTATCCCCAATGGTAAGTTGATAACCATGTAGTAATTACATTAATAGATACATTCTATTAGGTAGTATTCCCTTCGTTACTAAATGTTTGATACGTTTGAAATCTTAACATTATTTATAAGATGGGAGAATCTTTTAAATTAATTTCAATGCATAAAACATAATATAGTCATATGAAATCTTGTTTGATTCGTCTGAATAAGTATGTTATTAATATCCAATTATTACAAATTTTAATTAAACACAACAAAAGATATTTAAGGTCAAACAAATACATTTGCATATGTGCAAGTCAAAACGTATCAAACAAATGTGAACGGAGGGAGTAAAAGGTAATGATAATGAAAGTAAAATAAATGATAATAATAATAATAATAGTAATAATTATACCTAATTAGTATAGATATAAAAGTTGAAGGCGTAGTTAGAGCGAATTGGATATCTAACAGAGTCAGATTAATTGTCAGTTTAACATCCGTCTCCAACTTAGACTCGGAGTCGAAATTTTTTAGCAAAGTCGGAAGCGTATTATTTTAAGGCAGATTTGTGGGCAGAATTTTTCCCCCGAATCATAGCAGAGTGGGGTCGGACTTAGTCCAAACTGTCATCCCTAGAGGTGATCAAGTGTAGCCCGCCCCATCCGGCTTCATTTTTTTTCTTCTTGGGTTTTGGGCACACATTTCATGCCCCGAATTTGGAGCTGGCCCGACTCGACATGATTTCCACTTCACATTGTGCGGGCTTTGGTAGCAGAAATTTAAGATTTTAGGTAGTTTTTTAGGCCTGATTCGAAAACCAAAAAAAAAAAAAAACCGTACTTATTTTTAGGCTTTGAGCATAAGAATTAGACCCGACCCAAACCCAGCCCGGGAAAAGAAGACTCACTTTTCACTATCAATTCAATCTGAACCCAACCCGGGCTATGATCACCCCTAATGATCCCTAGTCACATCCTCGTAAAATATAACACATTTATTTTACCTTTTACTAGAGTGTGCGGAGCAAATTGCAGCAGGATATAAAAATCTATATATTTCATATAAAATATTGATAATTTGATTTTATAATAAAATAAATTGTATCAAAATTATTGTATGCCTATATGACCATATTTTATTTAGAGTTATATGACCATACTTTTAACATGTTCAACCATGATTTATAATTCACTATGGTGAATAATGAATGATAATGGAGTTTGATGGGGGAAGTTAAATGAAGAAGATAGTTATTTATTTATTTATTTATTTTAAACTTGGATATTGGAAGTTACATTCTTTTTATTTCCTTATATTTTTTTTCCTTCTTTGGATTAATGAGAATGTAACAACGGGTAATTGGAGGTTTGTAATTAAAAGCTTGATGTTCAAGAAACCATTTAAATTAGTAATAGAGATATTACGTAGCAAAGCCGACCCTCTCCTTGTGCAAACAGATCAATTGCACAAGACCTTTAATTTTATGGGCTCCAAATTGAAGCTCAATCTCATTCGATTACCCCAACAAATTCAATCATTTCATATTCCAAAATAAATTTTCATTAATTTTCTTTATTTCCTTTAATTTTTTTTCCTATTTTTTATGTCATTTATTACTAATTTCTCATTAACTTTATTATTTTACTCAAAAAAATATTTGCACTTACTTTACCTTTCGCAAGATTGGAACAGTACGAGGAATTTAATGGGACAACCCTGCTACGTAGTTTTAAAAGCGGTTGAAGATGATGGTTAGAGTATCTTTGAAGACAAGCAAAAATGAGAGGAAGTTGAAGAAGGGGACCAGGCATAATCAATAGTTCACCAGTGTGAAATCATTATGCTTCAGCTCCAAGGTAAAGGCACCATTAAAACAAACAATCCAATGAGCAAATCTAAAACCTTTTTTGTAATATCAGTTGCAATTATGTTTGGGACTGTCGTGGATGGGAGCGATGTGTGAAGCTGGGAAACCGGCAACTAAGCGCCACTACTTCACCAAACACCAAGTTGCAGGTTCATCTTTGCGCTTATTATTATAATTATATTTTTTTAATTTTAAATTTACTGTAATAACCCAGATTTTTACAAAATTATAAATATTTTATACGAAGTATTAAGTATATTACTTTTATTAAGGATTTCCTATTATATTTCTATCAAAATAATTCTAAAAGATAAGTTTCGTATCAATTTTGTAAAAAGATAACACATTTGTTTTACAGGATAATTTTTTTTTTTCTGAATTTGGATAAAATTATATGACTATATAAATACACATTTGTTGCCTGTCTCTAGCTTGTATCAATTTTATTTTCTTCTTAGCCATTTTTATTTTTATTATGCATATGATGAGATTTCACCTTTATTTTGATTATGTGCTTTTGGAAATCATACCACATAAGTTATAATTGATCGCTCATCATCATCAACAAATTTCCATCACCACCACTTAATTGCTTGCCAAACTTTTATAATTTTGTTTTTCTTTGGTCTATCATCTTATAACCATGGTCTCGCCAAGTATTATTCAACACTTAACCCCAGTGGCGGAGCCACATTGTTGCATATTGCCCAGCAAAAATCCTTTATATATGTTACAACACACAATAAATTACTACTATGTATTGATGGCCTAGTGGATAGGTTACTGGGTAATTTGAATGATTTTACATGATCAAATTTTGAGAAGGTTAAATTTTACAATTTTTCATATTTTAATGGTTTTATTTCTCAATTTAGCCTTTTCAATTCCATTTTTGCCGCTTTATAATTTAATTGCATTTTCATATAGCCCACTTAGGGCCTATTTACTTCGGCTTAAAATCCATTCAGTTCAGCTCAGCTCTTCCCTTGTTTTGCTATTCATTAATAAAAAAACTTTCAGCTTAGTTCCAATCAGTTCAGTTTAATTCAGCTATTTTCAGTTGGAGTAAACATGTCCTTAGATTTGATTACAGTGTATACTTCATATGTTTATTCATTTATTTAATTTTTAACACAATTAATTTTGGATTGAAATCACTTATGAACTAAATCCGAAAACTAGAACCCAACTTTTTCATATTTTTATAGTTTTCTTCCTCAAATTAGCTTTTTCAATTTTTACCCCTTTCTAATTCAATGGCATTTTCATATACCTCGCTTCAATTTGATTAAAGTGTATATACTTAATATGTTTGTTCATTCATAATTTTTTAATAAAATAAATTTTGGATCAAAATCAATTATGAACTTAACCCAAAAACAAGACCAAAATTTTTTTGGAAGTACTTTCGTAATTGATGGTGACCCACCATATCGGAAATCCTGGCTCTGCCAATGCACTTTAAATGTAGTAACTTTGTTTTGTTCGAGAGGTAATACACGCTATATCATCTTTGGGTTGTATTGCTCTACTTTATCAGTTTATGCTTTAAATTATTTGGTGATGTTTCTTTTATTATGTGTACATTATACTGTTTGTTTGCACAATTGTTCTAGAGTTTTATTATTGGTGTTTTTAATGAGTATTATTATTTTAAAGGTTTATAGAGTTGCGATTATTATCATTGGGATTAGCATTGTTCATATTTTGGAGTATTATTTTAGCCATAGAAAATTAAAGTTGAGAGATTGTATAGACGATGATGCTCATGAATTTATTTGGGAACATGTGCCACTATAGAGTATTATTGTTCGCCCTTATTGGGTTTGGATATATTATGGGAAAAAGGTAGAGATTGATTATTTTATATCGATTAAGGTTGAGCCGTTGAGGGTCGATGTCATATACTTTAGTCCTTTGAATGTTGTTAATGAAATGATGATCATCAGTTGAGAACTCTGGAATGATCTTATTATTTATTTTATAGTGTACCCCGAAAGTGGGAACTAGCCTAAATTTGGGTTGTGGCTCTGTGAGTCTTCTTATTTTAGTTTGAGAGAGTATTCAAGTTTTTATACATGATTGGTTTATTATTCAAATTACCGTGTCCAAGGCTAGGTATTATAATAAGAGTATGGCACTATTATTTTGGCTTGGCAGGGTTAGTGGAATGAGAATCAATTGTGTTCGATTGGGAATTCATTGAGTGTAGTACATAATAGTATAGTATATACTATTAAAGAGTGGTGCAAGTTAATTAAGTTAGTTTATGTGAATCTTGTAACGTGACTTTTTGGTAACCGTTGTATTACTCAGCTTTATGCTGACCTGTGTGTAACTGTGTATTATGTGCTATGTGTGTTTGTTGTCCACTTCTTTGGTGGGCCGGTGACGATCCTTACTTCATTTGGAAATTATGGGGACCAGGGTATTATATAGCAAGTTGTCTGTGACCGTTTGTGGTTCAAGTTTTGGAGCTGAAGTCTATTGATTAGTCTCAGTTGAGTTTTAAAAGTCTTGTAATTAGATCACATAGAAATTGAGTTGTAATAGTTGAGTTTTGTAACCCTGAGCACTTGACATTGGGGTCAAGTGTGGCGGTAATACCTCTGATATATTATGTAAGCTCCGTATTTTTGTAAAGAAAGTCGTTTTATTTCATTATTTCTTAAGTATTTATTTTAAGTTGGTAAATCGGGGTGTTTACATTTACTGTCTGTGTTGAAAGGATTACAATATTTCGTTCATGATAATTTAATTTGTTTGTCTTCGAAAATGCTACTGGATGATGATTGATTGTGGTTTTAGTCCGTACTGTTCTTTATATTCTGCTATACCTGATAATTACTTGGTGAAGTTGTTCATGTTTAGTATCAGGTATGTTAATCAGGATATTGCTGTTTTGTTGGCTGGGCTTAGCTGAAGTGAAGTTAATCGTATCAGTCACTGATCCCGAAGATGGTAGGCAAATTTTGTTAAGTTTGGTAGTCAATAATAATAATGATAACAATAATAATAAAAATAATAATAATTCAACTTTGAAAATGAACTCACTTGAATGAATGTTTATGATACAGTTGCAGCTCTCCAATCTCTAAAAGGTCAATGGAAAAATACACCACCTAGCTGGACCAAGTCTGATGATCCATGCACTGCTCCATGGGAAGGGGTAACATGCAACAATTCCAAAATCACTGCATTGTGAGCATTTTTTCACCTCACTCATCACACCATCTTATATTTAACTTATTGTATTCACTGCAACCACTGCTTCTTTCTTTTCTTTTTTTTTTCCAGGGGTTTATCAACAATGGGGCTCACAGGCAAACTAAGTGGTGACATCGGAGGACTAACAGAATTGAGATCCCTGTGAGTATACTTTTCTGAATGTATGTGGCTTATTCGGTTTATGTATGTATCCGTGTTTCAGAATGCTCAAACCACAGATATACAAACAGAAACCAGACTTTGCAGAATAATAACACAAACCCTTGTATCGCACAGCCTCACAGGCTTTAAACAAAAATAAAGCCATTAATTGCAGCTCAAAGGAGGATTTTTTTTTTTAAATTAACTATGCAAGGTCATGTAGAATTTTTAAGTTTTTTTCTCTTTCATCCTACATTACTAGATTGTACCTGCAGGGACCTCTCTTTCAACCAGGGCCTCACAGGTTCTTTAACTCCAAGACTTGGAGATCTGCACAAACTAAATATCCTGTAAGATTTTTTTAATAAAACAACTTTCTTCTTAAACTGGGAAAGTACGAATGAATAGTAGTAATATGATTATCACTAGATCATTTGATCTCTGTATGCGGCTTGCAAAAAGTTAGTGTAGGAATGATGGTTTCTTTTTTTTTGGCTGCAGGATCTTGGCAGGCTGTGGTTTCGGTGGTAACATTCCTCCTGAGTTAGGCAACCTTGAGGAATTGTCTTTCTTGTAATGCTAATTTTATTTTCTCATCCTCGTTTTTTAAATGCTTTCATCTCAATATAGGCCATAATCTCCATATTTGCTCCTGATAATTTGAAGACGTTATTTATTTGATTTTTTTGTTTGTTATCGCACAACCTTTCTATTTCTGCCTGTCTAAAAAAATAATACTAACTACTTTCAATTTCTTGTAACAATATTTTCTGCTACAGGGCTCTGAACTCCAACAATTTTACTGGTGAAATACCCCACTCTTTTGGTAACCTCTCCAAACTTTACTGGTTAGACTTGGCGGACAACAAATTGTCAGGATCTATTCCTGTCTCAACACCCAACACCCCAGGCTTGGATCTCCTACTGAAGGCAAAGCATTTGTGAGTATATTCATGATGTCTTCATACTTCCATATATAGCCTCTGATTAGCCATACCACAACTTACAATTTCCAGTTTTGCAGTCACTTCAACAAAAACCGGCTTTCAGGGTCAATTCCATCTAAGCTTTTCCATTCAGAGATGGTATTAATTCACGCGTAAGTTTCTAAAGTTTCGCTGGTTGTACTAGATATGCACACCTGTGCTTTAAATCATCGTAACTTATGCTGCCCGAGTGTCCGTGGCTCCACTTTTTAACAGACTTTTTGACGGAAATCAACTGACTGGGACAATTCCCTCAACATTAGGACTTGTTCAGACTATTGAAGTTCTGTGAGTATTTTCACTCTGTGATCTGAATTCATCATCTTCTTGCCCTAATAGAACTTTCAAATTAATTTTGCTGCAGGCGGCTTGATCGAAATTCCTTAACAGGGGAGGTGCCATCCAATCTCAACAATCTCACAAATACTATTGAATTGTCGGTAGATCCTAAAAATAGATACAATGAGATTTTACCGTGTAGTTTCAACAATTTATCAACAAACTCTCTTTGTTGTTCTTCCTTCTTTTGCATACTTTCAGGAATATCGGGCACAACAAATTAACAGGTCCATTGCCAAATTTGATGGGAATGAATTCTCTCAGCTACGTGTAAGGGGAAATCTTGAAAATTATCATATAAATTTTGCTCCTATGCAAAAAAAAAAGAATATTTTCTTAAAATTGTACTTCGTATAATATTTTTCTATATACTCATTTTCATGAAATCAGGGACTTGAGCAATAACTTATTTGATGATTCAGAAGCACCGGAATGGTTCTCAAATTTGTTATCTCTTAGTACATTGTAAGTCTTTTAAAGTTGGATGGTCAATGAAACCTTTTTCTCTAATGCCTGTAATGTTATTTGTAATGAATTCATATGATCTCCAGAATAATTGAGTATGGTTCACTTCAAGGACCTGTGCCTCAAAAGCTTTTTAGTGCTCCACAGATGCAGTTAGTGTAAGTTGCTAGAGCAACTAGGCATCATGACAGCATATATTTTTCTTTTCACTCTCATTTTATCTTAACTAAGAGATCTTGCAGGAAAATGAGAAACAATTCATTTAACGGAACATTGAATATGGGTGATAAGATTGGCCAACAGCTGCAGCTCGTTGATTTTGAGAACAACAAGATTTCATCTGTGACACTTGGCTCAAAATACACAAATACCTTGATGTGAGCATAAGTTTATGTGTTTTGCAAGCTTCTCCCTTTTTCAAATACAGAATTAACTTCGTCATTCTGAGAAGCAGTATACGAATATTCACAATTTGATGACTGCAGATTGATCGGAAACCCAGTGTGCATCACTCCACTTTCTGGAACTGACTACTGTCAAATACAGGAACAGACAAGAAAACCCTATTCTACCAGCGTAGCTAATTGTGGGAGCAAGCAATGTGCAGCAGATCAGAAGCTTAGTCCTCAGAGTTGTGAGTGTGCATATCCATATGAAGGGACTATGTACTTTCGAGGACCTTCATTCAGGGAAATATCAAATGCAAACACTTTCCACAAATTGGAAATGAGCTTATGGGTGAAACTGGGGCTAATTCCTGGATCTGTTTCTCTTCAGAATCCTTTCTTCAACGTAGACGACTATCTTCAAGTTCATCTAGAAATATTTCCTTCTGGAAAAAAATATTTTAACCGATCGGAAATTTTGAGGATAGGGTTTGACCTTAGCAATCAAACTTTTAAGCCTCCCCCAGAGTTTGGACCATATTATTTTATTGCATCACCCTATGACTTCCCAGGTAATGCATAACATCTTTGATAAAATTTGTATTTTGTTCATACGTTTCTGTTCATAGATTGATGATAATGATTTGGATTTTGAATACGTTTGCCAGCCACAAATGGAAGAGCTTCTCTTAGCTTAGGTTTGATCGCAGGCATTGTTACTACTTGCGCCTTTCTTGTCGCAATTATTGTAGGAGTGGGAGTTTATGCTATGCAGCAGAAAACACGTGCTGAGAGAGCGATAGGATTGAGTAGACCATTTGGTAAGCTATTTATAGCTTACAAATATGAGTTTATAAACTGCAGATAATCACTTCAGGTTGATTTAATAAATAGTACAACCTATTACTTGATGTCCTGCTTATTTGTTGCTGACTTATTTTTTATTCAGTGTCCTGGGGTTCTAGTGGCAAAGACAGTGGTGGTGTTCCACAGTTAAAGGGAGCGAGATGGTTTCCATACGATGAGCTAAAGAAGTGCACAAATACATTCTCTGTGCGTAATGAGATAGGCTCTGGGGGCTACGGGAAGGTTAAATCCATCACCAACTAGTTCATGCTTCCCACATATGCCAGTTGTGACATTGTATGCAGCTTGATTTCAGTTCTTTTCTTCGCAATTATATTCAGGTTTATAGAGGAGTGTTGCCTGATGGTCAGCAAGTGGCAATCAAGCGGGCTCAACGAGGATCTATGCAGGGTGGGCTTGAATTCAAGACTGAAATTGAATTGCTTTCACGTGTTCACCATAAGAATCTTGTTGCTCTGCTGGGTTTCTGTTTTGAACAAGGGGAACAAATTCTGGTGTATGAGTATATGGCCAATGGATCTCTCAGAGAGAGTTTATCTGGTAACTTTGCGCCTATTACTATAATCTGACGATTAAGAACATTCCACATACAACTTATTTACCCTTTTAACGTTTATCATATGGAGCAGGAAGATCTGGCCTTAATCTTGATTGGAAGAGAAGACTGCGTATTGCTTTGGGCTCAGCCAGAGGATTAGCATACCTTCATGAGCTAGCAAATCCTCCCATAATCCATAGGGATGTCAAGTCCACCAATATACTATTGGATGAAAACCTAACAGCCAAGGTTTCAGATTTCGGCTTATGCAAGTTGGCCTCTGACAACGTGAATGCTCATGTTTCAACTCAAGTCAAAGGAACACTGGTAGGGTTACCGGCACTGATTTTGAAACTAATTTCCTTATATATAATGTCTCATGCGCGCTCTAAATAGAGGGAAATTGAATCTTATTCTCTGCATGGCTGATAGTTCTACCCTATTTTATTAGATAACTAAACAAATTGAACTCACAGTGACATTCAAACATAAACATCCTTCCAGATGAATGGTTCAGTGGTTCTAGTTTGTGGAATTTGGATTTAAGCCATAAGAAACTTGAGTCTTATTCTCTGAAAGGTTCCAATATTTTTTTATTAGGTAACTTAACAAATTGAACTCCACAAATTTAATGAAGTTTAAGCATAAGCATCCTTCCTGACAATTGGTTTAGTTATGAGTCACTTATGACGTTTATGTTTAAGAAACTTGATTGCTTCATTTCTTTCTTCTATAGCCACGATTGATTTGTTCTACTCTTCTCCGTTTACGGCACATCTTTGAATGTCATTTACTTTAAGAAGTGGCAATAGTTTATTGGAGCTATGAGAGCAAATTCCCTGGACTCCATGAATGCAATGTCTGTAGTAGTTTTGAGTCCGACTTTTCTGGAGCTTGGAAATTTACCTAAAAGTGGATATGTTGCAGGGTTATCTTGATCCTGAATATTACTTGACACAACAGTTGACTGACAAGAGTGATGTCTACAGCTTTGGAGTACTTATGCTCGAACTAATAACTGGCAAACAACCAATCGAAAAGGGCAAGTACATTGTCCGGGAGGTAAAAATGAAAATGGACAAGAATGAGGAGTTCTGTGGCTTGACAGTGATGATTGATCCAATTATCAATAGTATTCCAAACTTGATTGGTTTTAGAAAGTTCGTACATTTAGCAATGCATTGTGTTGAAGAAACTAGCTCAGACCGTCCAACAATGAGCGATGTGGTGAAGGAGATAGAGGAAATTTTACAAAGTGATGGGATAAATACAGACTCAACATCCACTTCTTCGTCTGTTACAGATTTTGGAGCCTCTAGAGCTGCTCTCATGCATCCTTATGATGCCTATACAAAGAAGGATGCCACTGATAGTGGTGCCTTTGACTACAGTGGTGGGTACACATTATCACCAAAAGTAGAGCCAAAGTAGCTTCTTGCCCCCTTCCCCCTCCCCTCTCCCCTTTCTTTTTTAATGAAGTTAATTATTTAACATCCTCTATGTACTATTCAACTGTTTTTTTGTTCATGGATGGAAAGACATTTGTAAATTTGTAACCTTATCTTTATCAATGGGTCTACTTTCTTCAACTTCTTTGAACTTGTTGGTACTTGTTGATATTCATCTCAAGATTAGAGTATCAATCACATTTCACATGATAAAACAAATCTCAATGCACATTTGATGATTACAAGCTTAGGAATATTTGGCATCAATTGGGCAGTAGTGCTGCTGTTGTTGTTTGTTTATTTAGTCATTTATTTTTATTCATTTATTGTTTAATAAATAAAGACAAAAGGATGCAAACCAACATCAATCCTTCAATATACAAACGTCTTCTAACTCCAGGAGCACAAATAATATACGAAGCAATAATATTTCCCCTTTACCCATTACTTAAAATTAGTCGCTAAAACAAGGGGCACAGCCCCAACTAGACATGGGGCAGTTGGTGCGCCCTAGTAGAGTTGTATTTAGATCTCTCAGTCACTATGTTGTTACAACAAGCTGTTGAATGTACCATATGGCAGCAAATAGATGAGTCAAGCCTGAAATTTTTACAAGAAATTCTGCATCAGAGCAGTTGCATGTTGAGAACCATAGTGAGTTTTGGCAATATGCTCCAAGTGAAATCTTGAGACTGTTCTCAGAAGAGATGTCTATGAGCCTATGAGGATGGTCGGTCTCACGATAACCTCACATGTGAATAGAATTACTAGAATATATACATTGTGCCTCTATCTTCCATTTGCATATTCCTTTTCAACGGTAACAAACATGACTTTCAGGCAATCCACTAGATTTGAAAATATGTTCTTAGAGATCCTTTTTTTGATTTTTGGCACTTTTTAGCCAAGCAATTCCAAACAACACTTTCACATAACAAGCCTTTGCTCTATCTTCAATCCGGTATCTGAGTGATTGAGCTTGTCCTGGTTCTTCCATTGCAAGTAAAGACTATATATGGATCAGAAAAACCACTTGAGTCAATAGCTGTTAGGTTGCTTCCCTCAATTAGTACAATAGTGAGCAGCCATCCATCTCCCAATGCTTTAATACTATGGTCGCTATCTAAAGTATGAAAGAAAACTGTAAAAGGTAAACAGAAGAGGGAAAAGAAGCAAATGGCCTGTTTTTTAAAGGCATACACATTATAATGAAACAAACTTAAGATCCATAGGAAACTTGACATACACCCCACGTCAAAAGTTATAAAGAAAGCAATTTAAATCAACTTTGAGGCACCCCTAATGCACCCCAATTTCATGGTAATATTAAGAGAGGAAAAGGTTGAACAAACTTGTTTCAATAGCGTAGTTTCACAATAAATGAAAGCAGAGACGACACACAAAGATTTAAATTGACAGGACTAATGATCAGGAGTTGACATTCAAGCTTTTATGTTTACAGCTATCGTAATTGCTGCATAAATGAACAACATAAAAGACAGAAATCCATTAGCAAACTAGCCTGCATGAATCGTGCCACCAACTCAAAAAATATCTTAGGTTCAAGGACCAATTAAGACACCACATACTATAAGTTCACCAATTGAATCAGGTAAGTCTAGTCCAACAAACTGGAGACCCTAAATGGTACTTGGTGCTGTTAGCAAAGTATGAAAATAAACATAGACTCTGAAATAATTTACACATGTAGTATTACATTTCGTTTTATAACTTCAACGAGTATTGTATTGTTATTTTAACATTACATTTTTAACAATTTATAACTTACATAAACCAAATTGACAAAAAAAAACATTAAAAAGTAGAAACGAAATGTATGACATGGGAAGCCGTCCATCAGTTTGAAACGAATAGGTGTGTATTAGACTGATAGTGTATGTTGTATAGGGTGAGTTTTGAGTCATACTATTTGTTTATGCTAAAATCTGCTCTATCTAGCAAATCTTAGTTGGTTCTGGCTATAGCTAAATAATTATTGTTTTTGTTCACTTTGATGCAGATAGGAAATAATGCAAGGTTGGGAGTGGGGGAGACACCAGATGTGGTGACGCGGAAACCCCCCTAAATCAGGGTAAAAAACCGCGGGAGGCTTTGAGTCCACCAGTCCACTAGTTAATAAAGTTGTTTACAATTACAATGTATGATGCTAGCTAGGTAGCTATAATCTACTGCTCTAAGTATCTAGCTTGGAAATGTAAACAGAGTTTAAGTTGTACGTACAATTGAAGAATAATAATAATAAAAAAAAGTATTAGTTTTCTTATGATAATGTTGTGTGTTGTACCCTTTTTTTCTCCCTGAATAACCACTCCTCATAGCCGTTGTCCCCTCTTTGAGTTGGTTACTCCTTAGGAATGTATCTGGCTTGAGTTATAGACTAGATTCAAGCTAATTTGAAATGTCGCTCCTATTTTTTAGGCATGATCTTCTCAATATCTTTGAATCAACTTCCACGTTCTTCTCCAGCTCTTTGGAATATTCTTCTTCTGACACCCTGATTTATAGACCCACTACTCTGACCAATTCCAATCTGTAGCTGCTAGCTGAGCACATAGCTAATAATCAAGCTAAATTATAGGTAGAAATTTTAGCTATAACACTAGGAAAGTAATATGAAAGAATGAAATTAGGTGACAAAATGGTGACGTGGAAATCCAATAAATAAAAACCTAATGTAGACGACAATGGGGCGCTTAAAAGCTGAGAACAGAAAGTAAGACAAGTGACGATTAATTAATTGTGTAAAAGAAGGGAGAAGGTGATAATGCGGAGGAGGATAAAAGGCGATAGTGGTGGCGTAGACGTTGACGTGGAGATGCTTAATGGCGAAAATGTCTTACGTCTGTTCCATTCGGTCGACGTCTTTCTATTTGATTGTGACGGTTAGTTTTTAATTGTTCTTGTTCTGTTAATCTGGGCATTGAATTAAATTGGAATTTCAATTTTGAATTGATCCATTTAGGAGTTATATGGAAGGGAGACAAGCTTAATAATGGCGCTTCCGATACGCTTCAATATCTCAGGTCCCAGGTTGGTTTTGTTGGGTTGATATTCATTCGTGTGTGTGAGGTTGATTAAATTACTGTAGAAGGTGGTGTTTGTGACCAACAATTCCACCAAATCAAGATCCCAATACGTCTCCAAGTTCCTTTCTTTGGGCATTATTGTATCCCTCGTACTCTTCTATTCTCTTCTCTTATCTGCTGCTTTTATTGTAATTTTATAATAATAATTAAGAAAAATTCATAAATATAATTCTAACTATGGGCGTTCACCTAATAAAAGACCGAACTTTGATTAATTTAAAAACGGACCCAACTTCCATGCCCATTTTCCAATTTTGGACCCTCTTAAATTTTAACTGGGAAAATCAAGTAAATCTTGCTAATTATCCGGTTTTTGTTTAAGCAGGACCATCCGAAACCACCACCACAACCATCCCTTCCACCCGAAACATCCAAATGTTAAGAAAAAAAACCGGATAATTAACAAGATTTACTCGATTTTACAGGTTAAAATTTAGGAGGATCCAAAATTGGAAAATGAGCATGAAAGTTGGGTCTATTTTTAGATTAATTAAAGTTCGGTCTTTTATTAGGTGAACGTCCATAGTTGGGATTATATTTATGAATTTTTCCTAATAATTATTATTATATACACTGATGAGTTTGGCCATTGTCTGCGCAGGATGAGATTTTCAGCTCCTCTTTCGCGGCTGCTGTGTACTTGAAATCCATCCAATATCCTCCTGATAGAAAGGTGTATGTAGTTGGTGAAGACGGCATCCTGGAGAAGCTGCACCTTGCTTGTTTCACTGCCCTTGGTGGCCCTGTAAAATTCCATTTCTTACCCACTTTTTTTTACCTTTTTTTTATTCTTTCATCACCCTTTTATCTTTTCANTACTGCTCTAAGTATCTAGCTTGGAAATGTAAACAGAGTTTAAGTTGTACGTACAATTGAAGAATAATAATAATAAAAAAAAGTATTAGTTTTCTTATGATAATGTTGTGTGTTGTACCCTTTTTTTCTCCCTGAATAACCACTCCTCATAGCCGTTGTCCCCTCTTTGAGTTGGTTACTCCTTAGGAATGTATCTGGCTTGAGTTATAGACTAGATTCAAGCTAATTTGAAATGTCGCTCCTATTTTTTAGGCATGATCTTCTCAATATCTTTGAATCAACTTCCACGTTCTTCTCCAGCTCTTTGGAATATTCTTCTTCTGACACCCTGATTTATAGACCCACTACTCTGACCAATTCCAATCTGTAGCTGCTAGCTGAGCACATAGCTAATAATCAAGCTAAATTATAGGTAGAAATTTTAGCTATAACACTAGGAAAGTAATATGAAAGAATGAAATTAGGTGACAAAATGGTGACGTGGAAATCCAATAAATAAAAACCTAATGTAGACGACAATGGGGCGCTTAAAAGCTGAGAACAGAAAGTAAGACAAGTGACGATTAATTAATTGTGTAAAAGAAGGGAGAAGGTGATAATGCGGAGGAGGATAAAAGGCGATAGTGGTGGCGTAGACGTTGACGTGGAGATGCTTAATGGCGAAAATGTCTTACGTCTGTTCCATTCGGTCGACGTCTTTCTATTTGATTGTGACGGTTAGTTTTTAATTGTTCTTGTTCTGTTAATCTGGGCATTGAATTAAATTGGAATTTCAATTTTGAATTGATCCATTTAGGAGTTATATGGAAGGGAGACAAGCTTAATAATGGCGCTTCCGATACGCTTCAATATCTCAGGTCCCAGGTTGGTTTTGTTGGGTTGATATTCATTCGTGTGTGTGAGGTTGATTAAATTACTGTAGAAGGTGGTGTTTGTGACCAACAATTCCACCAAATCAAGATCCCAATACGTCTCCAAGTTCCTTTCTTTGGGCATTATTGTATCCCTCGTACTCTTCTATTCTCTTCTCTTATCTGCTGCTTTTATTGTAATTTTATAATAATAATTAAGAAAAATTCATAAATATAATTCTAACTATGGGCGTTCACCTAATAAAAGACCGAACTTTGATTAATTTAAAAACGGACCCAACTTCCATGCCCATTTTCCAATTTTGGACCCTCTTAAATTTTAACTGGGAAAATCAAGTAAATCTTGCTAATTATCCGGTTTTTGTTTAAGCAGGACCATCCGAAACCACCACCACAACCATCCCTTCCACCCGAAACATCCAAATGTTAAGAAAAAAAACCGGATAATTAACAAGATTTACTCGATTTTACAGGTTAAAATTTAGGAGGATCCAAAATTGGAAAATGAGCATGAAAGTTGGGTCTATTTTTAGATTAATTAAAGTTCGGTCTTTTATTAGGTGAACGTCCATAGTTGGGATTATATTTATGAATTTTTCCTAATAATTATTATTATATACACTGATGAGTTTGGCCATTGTCTGCGCAGGATGAGATTTTCAGCTCCTCTTTCGCGGCTGCTGTGTACTTGAAATCCATCCAATATCCTCCTGATAGAAAGGTGTATGTAGTTGGTGAAGACGGCATCCTGGAGAAGCTGCACCTTGCTTGTTTCACTGCCCTTGGTGGCCCTGTAAAATTCCATTTCTTACCCACTTTTTTTTACCTTTTTTTTATTCTTTCATCACCCTTTTATCTTTTCACTTTCTGCAGACAGATGCCCATAACACCCTTCAACTCAAAAACTCTCCCTTTTTTCACCATGATAAAACTGTACGCTACTACCACTTCCACTTACACCTTCTACTCTCCTCCCATTACTTCACTGCTTCTCATTACTTCTCTCTCTCTCCTTTTCATGTTGGGGCTGTTGTCGTTGGATTGGATCAGTATATTACTTCTGAAAAACCTTGAAGAATCAGTTCATCAGAACCATTTAAAAGAATACAACCAAACCGCAGCTGTAAACTGACTCAAATGTTGCACTGTAAAAGCTAAATCAGGTCTGGTGTTGGTGAGAAAATTCAGCTTGCCAACCAAACTTCGATAATACTCAGAGTTATCATATAGTTCTCCTTCATCAGCTTGCAACTTTAAATGTAAAGGAAGAGGTGTAGCTATGGGTTTTGAATCTCCCAAAGCAGCAGCAGCTAAAATATCGTTAGTAAACTTCTTTTGAGTCAAACAGATCCCAGATTGAAGATATCCAACTTCAATCCCTAAGAAATAACTCAATTTGCCAAGATCTTTGATACTGAAAGTATCATGAAGATGTTGTTTGATATGATGAATGCAAGAGACATCATTTCCAGTGGTGATTATATCATCTACATAAACTGCAGCAGCTGTAAAACTAGCCCCTTTCGTTTGTATAAAAAGGTTGTAATCATTTTTAGACTGGACAAAACCTTGATCCAGTAAAACATCTACCAATTTGGCAAACCATTGCCTAGAGGCCTGCTTCAAGCCATACAATGACTTTTTAAGTAGACAAACCTTTTTGTGTGGATTGGGAATACCTTCAGGCATCTTCATATACACTTCTTCATGGAGATCACTATGTAAGAAGGCATTATTAACATCCAATTGATAAATGTCCCATTTCTCTTTGCTGCAGCAACTGCAATCAAGCACCTGACTGTTGGCATTTTGACTACAGGAGAAAAGGTTTCTTCATAATTGATCCCCTTCTTTTGAGTAAATCCTTGAGCAACAAGCCTTCCTTTATACCTTTCTATACTCCCATCAGAATTGAGTTTTATCTTATAAACCCATTTACATCCTATTGTTTTTTTTTTTTTTTTACCCTTTGATAGAGACACTACTTCCCATGTGTTATTTGACTCCAAAGCCTTAATTTCCTTTTTCATGGCCTTTTGCTATTCTGGATGACTTGCAGCTTCACTATAAGTAGATGGCTCTACTAATGAAGCCACGGTAGTAACAAAAGACTTATGTGAAGAGGGTAAATTGCTGAAAGAAACCATATTGCACCAACAACCTGAAGACAAATTGTGAACTGTGTTTGAACATATGTAATCCTTAGTCCAGGTAGGAGGAATATGAGATCTTGTATACCTTCTCAGAGGAGGAAAAGTAGATGAAGAATAGGAATAGATGACATATCCAAAACCTCATCAGCATCAGGAACATGTGCACAATCAAAAACAGGAATTTGATTAGAAGAATAATGAGAAAAACTGGTAGTACTAGGTGAAAGAGGAAAATCATCTGTAAAATGAACAGGAGTAGAAGAAATGGGAAGAAAAACCTGGAAAGGAGGTTTACCAGATTGTGATTGAAAATGACAGGGAAAATGTTTTTCAAAAAACTTAACATCCCTACAAACCATGATTTTCTTAGTTTCTAAGTTATAGACTCTGTACCTTTTTGAGAAGTGGGATAACCTAAGAAAATGCAAGGATCAACTCTATGAAAAAACTTAGACCTCCCTTGTTTAAGGTACTAACAAAACATAAACATCCAAACATCCTTAGATGATCAATACAAGGTTTCATTCCAAAAAGTTTTTCATAAGGTGTAGAAAAAGAGATGGAAGAAAGAGGAGTTCTGTTTATTAGATGAGTGGCTGCAAGAACACAATCACCCTAAAATTTGATAGGAACATTGGACTGAAAATAAAGGGCCCTAGCCATTTCCAACAAATGACTATGCTTCCTTTCAACTACCCCCATTTTGTTGTGGTGTTTCAACACAACTACACTGATGAGAAATACCATGTTTCTTATAATAGACTAATAATGCTCCCTTACAGAGTTCTAAAGCATTATCAGTCCTAATAGATTTGATAGTAGTGTTAAAATGATTAGAAACATAAGAAACAAACTCAATGAAAATAGATATCACATCAAACTTGCATTTTAAAAGAAATATCCAAGTCATTTTAAAAGAAGTACATTTGTCATGATATGGACCCCATAAATCCATATGTACAAGCTGAAAAGGTGCAGTACACTTTATTACAATCTAGTTTGTTTAGCCATAGGACAAACTTGGCAAAAACAAGATTCAACACAAGGCTTTACAATCAAATCAGTTTTGACCTTATTCAAATGATTGAAAGGAATATGCCCTAATCTAAGATGCCACAACTTTGCATCCTCAACTGCTGAGCAAGAAATTTGTGATATTGAAGAAGAAAGACTCTTAGATGATGAAGGCTCAGGAAGAAAGCTATCATCCAGAACGTATAAACTATGCTTTAGACTACCAAGCTACTGTTGCCTTTTCAAAGAAAGGTCTTGTATGTAACAGCCACCATTAGTAAAGTATGCATGACAACCTAGATCATTATAGAGTTTTTGAACTGAAATGAGATTGAAATGGAAATCAGGAACATGCAAAACACCTTTTAATTCCACTTTATTATGTAGCTTTAGGGTCCCTTTGTGCCTAACTAAGATTTTCCCCCCGTCTGGTATAGTAATAAAACTATTACTATTCTCAATGTTCTCATAAGAACTAAACATACTCAAGTCTAAACACATATGATATGTAGCACCTGTATCAATAATCCAATTTGACTTAGGTAAACTAGACAACAAACAAAAAATACCTGCCACAAGAGCTGTAGATGGATGTTGTTGGTCCTCAGCTACATGATGATTGTCCAGAAGAGACAACAAATGATTGTACTGCTCAACTATAATATGAGGATGGACATGAGCAGTACTAGTATTAGGCTCAGGAATATCTATAGGAGACAGTTCCTCACTTCCTGCTATTGCTGCAACCTTCTTGTTCTTCCAGGAATTGTTAAAAGTTGGTGGATAGCCATGAAGTTTCCAACACTTGTCTTTGGTATGACTTGACATTTTGCAATAATCACAATGCAAACTAGATCTTCTGTATACATTCCCTCTCTGAGTGCCAAAAGTAGCACTTCCTGCATTATTGGAATGAGATAGACCACCTCTATTTCCATAACTAAAATGTCCAGAACCACTGGATTGCCTGAAACCAGTCCCACCTTGCGTACTTGAAGTACAAAACTTCTTGTTATTAGCGAGAAAAGCTACAGAATCTTCTGTGGAATGCACAGCATTATAAACCTCCTTGTGTTTCTCCTCTTGTACAAGAAGTCTATAAGCATGTAATAAGGTAGGCAAAGGATATTGCAGCAAGATGTTGCCTCTCACAAGATTGTACTCAGGATTTAGCTTCATCAAAAATTGAGTAAGTCTAGTCTCTTCTTGCATCTTCAACATTTTTTGAAGAACATTGCAAGTGCAATTAGAACAAGTGTAGCAAGGTAAAGGATTCGAAGCATCTAATTCATCCCACAACATTTTGAATTTAGTATAAAACTCATAAATATTGTCAGTTCCTTGCTGTAGTCCAGCTAGCTGCTGATGAAGCACATAAATTTGTGTACCAGTGGTCTGACCAAATCATTCCTGCAAATTGTCCCAAATTTCTTTCGTAGTAGCGAAATACAGCACACTACAAGCAATGTGAACTTCCAATACTTGTATAAAAGGAAACTAACGTACTATTCACCCTATCCCATGCTGTATAAAGGTTTGAAGTAACAGATGGTTTAGGAATGCTGCCATTGATAAAACCTAGCTTATTTTTCGCACTATTATTATTATTATTATTATTATTATTATTATTATTATTATTATTATTATTATTATTATTATTATTATTATTATTATTATTATTATTATTATTATGCTTTGAAGCAGCAAGAGAAGGAACTATTGGATGTAGCCTGCTCTTGCTCCTCATGTTGAAATTGAGGTATGTTTGTACGAGAAGTAGAAGCATTTGAAGAGGAAGCAGATAAGGGGAAACTGAATGATCTCTATCATAAATTATCTCAGACATGCTCATTTGCTTGCCTTGACATACTAGATGCAGCTTACACCCCTCTGGAGTTCTTTGCCTTATCTGTTCTCCTATTGTGGCACTCCCTTTTCCTATCTTCACCTTCCCGTTTCATCCATTCATCAGTGTCATTCTTTTTCAATATTCATTATTATAATTCTCTGTGGTTATTTTTCATTATCTGAAGGTGGGGAAAAAGTTTGGTGAATTAAACCATTAACTATTGTACATTAATACTGGTGAATACCTCAAGTTGGACTTGGAGATACCTGCAACCAGCTGACGAATGTTAAGAACAGAAATTAGCTCCACGATTGCATTTGCCGCCACAGAATCACTCTCGGTCAGTATGGTCTCTACCTGCACCCGGTGTGTGTGTTTATAATATATAAATTTTTTTAGATACTAATTAGAGATAATTAAACTATGCAACACGAGAGTGTTCATGATTGAAACTGAAAATTGGTTGGAATATAAATTGGAATTTGGAATTAACAAGTACCATGTGTGATGTGCACTTATCAACGTAATTGGTAAGTAGTTCTCTCCTTTTTCTGGTGTCCTGAGCCATGTAACGCTCCACCAGGTCTGGACTCACTTGTGTCTTGGGTACCATACCTCCTCCTACTACAATTAAAGTTCATCATCTCCTTGTCATATGCTCCGTACCAATTTGTTACTCGATAAAATACAACAACAATAACAAAGTGAGCAAAAGATGTAGAAGTACTAACAAGGGCTGGGAATGAGTTTGAGTTCAGAAAAGATATGAATGAGATACACAAGAGTTTTGCCAGGATGAACAGAATTGTTGAGGGTCCATTGAAGTGCATACATACTTACTTCGCTTTGCAATTGATTAATTCTTGCAGCCCTTTTCTCTTTAGGAGAATCAAATATGGAGCCTTTACAGAGGATGGTTGTTCTTTGGGGAGCGGCGTACGTGAGTCTGTTCGCGAAGATGAAATTTGGTTAGTAAAAATTATTAAAGAATATCATAATTGTTTATTAATTTTGTTGGGTTTCATTACCTTGCTTAGTAATGGAATTTCTAATAATTATGGTCAGTATTGATTTTTGTTGGATTTCATTACCTTGATTTATAATGGAATTTCTAATAAGTATGGTTAGTATTTATTTTTTTTACCTTTGCATGGATGAAGCCGTGTTGGACATCGTAAGCTGAAAACTTGATATTCTCTTTGTTTCCTAACCCATTTACTGTGCGTTTTTTTCCTAATATTTACACTTTGGTGTGTACGTTTTAGGATGACGTTTCGACATGTTTTGAATATTTTGCTGATCAAGCAGAAGCGCTGGACAATAAGCAAAAGTATCCAGTCAAACTTCCTATGGAAAGATTTAAAAGTCATGCCCTCAGGCAGCCTATTGGTACGGTGTTGTGGGATTAATTTCCCCATGGTATTTCCTTGTACCTAAAGCTACCTTTTCTCCACAAGTTTTGTAACGAGTTATAGAACATGCAAACATGCCATGCTTCATGATAGAGTTTTAATCTTGTTACATCTGTTATTAAAGCACCTTTTTAGTTATCAAATAGTAATGATACACAAATGAGAAAAAAGATTGGGCTATAAACTAGAGCTATTCAGCTGGATGTAGAAATGTTAGTTTATAAGATTATTAATGTGTTTTTGGCAGACAGCTGGTCAAGTATAGTATCAATATAGTGGAAGATGGAAAGTATGATTCAAGATAGTTTGAAAGGATTGATTGCTTAGATTCTTTTTTTTTTTTCAACTTTCCTTTTTGACGCTTCTATCTATTATGTTCTTGATTGTAATCTCCTCCTTCCGTTAGAAGGTTATGTTACTGAGATTCAACTATTAGTGGTAGATACACAACCATGTCCAAAATTTAATGTACAGTGGCTTTGCAGGTTTTGCCTCAATCAAAGTACACAAGTATCTTTAATTTGTCGGCCGGGTTTCAATTCTCAAGTACCTAACAAGATACCACAAGTGGAATCAAATTATTGATTAACACACATTATGTGCACTGCTTACTGTCACTGATTATCTCTTTACCTTTTCTTTTTTTTGGTCTGTTGAAAGAATTACCCACTTCTAATGGCTACATGGAAAATCACCCCAACTCTTGCTGCAGGCTGTACAGTTGTACTCAAGCCATCGGAGTTGGCATCTGTGTATGTCTCATGTCAAAGCTCTTTTACTTTGTTTCTGCTCTTGTGCAACAGTTGATTCTTATACCAGATAAAATCCCTGTTTTTCTTGGTTTCAGGACTTGTCTAGAATTTGGTGAAGTTTGCAATGAAGTCGGACTTCCTCCTGGTGTTTTGAATATTTTGCCGAGATTAGGTCCAGATGCCGGTGCACCATTAGTGTCTCACCCTAATGTTGACAAGGTTTTAATGTTGCCAGTTTAAGGTGTACATTTTAAATTATTACTGTGTTTCATGCTTTAGTGCTGATCATATTTCTAATTACATAGGTTGCACTCACCGGGAGTAGTGCTACTGGACGAAAGGTTATGGGCTCTGCTGCCCAATTGGTAAAGGTGAGTCGCAGCACCAAAGATAAAGAAGTTCATCCTTAATTTTGAAACTCTATTATGTTTTGAGTGCCACCATTTCTAATATTGTTTTGATTTCAGCATGTCACCATAGCTTAGAACTCAGTGGTAAAAAGTCCTATCATCGTGTTTGAAGATGTTATTGACCTTGACGTAGGTAAGTTGATATTGTAAAACTTTTCTAAGCAGATTCTATTTCTTTCTGATGTGTGTTCACCGAGAAGCTCTTTCTAATCCATCCTTTAACATGTTGCAATGTCTTTCTGGGCAGCTGCTGAATGGACTATCTTTGGAGTTTTCTAAACAAATGGTCAAATATGTAGTGCAACAACTAGACTGCTTGTGCATGTAAGCATCCACTTACCTGGAAATTCTAATCTGATGAATTGTAACAAAACGTAGATACTTAGATTGATGTCTGTTGTGTAAATGTTTGATAAGAAAGATTCTCTTATGGTTACTAAAAATTTATGCTCAATGAATCAATTTTCAGAAAAGTATTGCAGCTGAATTTGTTGATAAGCTTGTAAAATGGTCCAAGAAAATAAAGATTTCTGATCCATTTGAAGAAGGATGCCGGCTTGGCCCTGTTATTAGCAAGGGACACATATAATGAATTATGTCCTACATATACATTATCATCTATTACATGTCTATATAGCAGAATCGTCTAATTTTTACTTCATTTGCTTCAGTATGACAAAATTATGAAGTTCATTTCGACAGCAAAGACTGAGGGGGCAACAATTTTGTGTAGAGGCTCCCGTCCTGAGGTAACATTAATGCATAACGTTTGCATCAAAACAATAGTACTAGGTTATTGCTAAACTACCCATCATAGGGAAATTTGTAATTTGCTAATTTAGTAAACTGAGGTTGATGATAATTCTAATCAAATTGATAGTTAATTCTAAGTCTGGCAAATATACATGTTCAAGTAGCATATTGGCCTCATCTCCAAAATAGTAATTCAATTATTTAACTGGTATGCTATTCCAGAATTTGAGTTATATATGTATGATGAACCTATATGGTTATACTGCTAATGAGGAAAATCTAGATTATTGATTGATAACTACAGCTTAAGTTACCTGCTATGAATTAATTGCGAACCGCTGATTTTAAACATGTAATCTTTTGATATGACTGTTGCAGCATCTGAAGAAGGGTTATTTTATTGAGCCAACCATTGTAACTGATATCTCCACATCCATTCAATAGGCAGCCTAAATGATAATACCATCACCATCAGAATACCCTTTTGTACTACAAATTCACGTAGCCTTAAGCCCTTGATAAGAATACCTTGAAGGGCTTGAACTTGATTTTACTATGTATTCTTATACTATTGACCAAGTATATGTACCTTGAAATTGACTTGTGCATTTGATATTGTAATCACACTTTCTTTTATACATAACATGATGCGTATGGGACCTTCGCGCGCGTAGCGTGCGGGGTAACAACTAGTAATCCTATAAAGCTACAATAATACAATTGTAGGGCACGGACTAATACAATATTTTGTTTTAAAAGATTAAATTATATTATTTGACAAATAATAAATATTGTTCAAAAATATTATTATTCGGATAATTTTCATTTGGTTTATTATACACATCTTTATGCGGCAGGTAATTTTTTATTAATTAAACATCAAACACCGCATAAGCAAATTTTAATTATCAATAGATAAAAAAAATATTGTAAAGTTATATAAATATACATACATTTTTTAGAGCTTTTAAAAGATAAAAATTATGTGAATTAGATATTAATAAGCTACACATCTTGATGGATCGATCTAACAAGAATGAGTATGATCACATTTTGTTTTAAATATATTTTGGAATGACGATCCGAAAGGGTACATGTGAATAGTATCAATTTATGAAATCATAAGAATGTAGAAAATTATGTATTTATCTATTAAAAAAAGATGATTCCTCTGATCATGTATAGATATGTATTAAATACTAGATTGGAAGAGTTTTTTTTTATCTTACAGATTTATTTATCATATAAATATGAGTAAAATTGAATGAAAATTATTTTCATAAAAATATTTTCGTAAAAAATTAATTATTTGTTAGATAATACGAAATCTAATATATTAAAACAAAATATTGCATTAGCCCGTGCACCGCTCAGTTTTTGACGCTGGTTGAGTACTACAATAACAAAAAAAATTAATCAATTAAGGATTATTGGTAAACATTAATCAGCAGTGACACAAATTAGAAATCTAAAGTTGCATAAATTAACTTTTGTTGATGAAATTTTAGTATAACATAGTATAATAATTACTTGTATTTACGATGCTACATACATGGTATGTGTAAGAAACTGTGATTATTTATAATATAAATAAAATTCTAATATTAATAGAAATTGTTTTTTTAACATTTTAACAAAGAGTTATATCCCAATGGATTTTGGGTTCACATATTCGTGTTTTTCCCACCTTTCATTAGTTTTCTCCTATGTACATCCTTAGAATGGAGGGGATCGGGTGTTCTGTCCTCCTATTGTCAAGTATTGACTAATCTTAGCTACTCGTACGCAGTAAATAATAATTTTTTCTAGATTTTAGTTTTATTAAAATAAATTTAAATCATAAATGCATAAATCTTATTCATCTAATCATATTTTTATAATTAGATTTTCTAGTGTATGGAGCAAATAGTTTAAAACTCATATATGATCTTATTTGATTCATCTCGACATGTACTTCTTAATGATACAATTTTTATAATTTTATGCTAGTTTTATAATTTTATAATTTTATACCTTGATCGAAAATCGTGAGAATAAAAATTATCTTCTTTCAAGTTCGAAAGGTTGACCTATTCGAGTATCTTCGGAACTCTGCTTATTTTCAACTCCCTGAAGCATTTCGTTGATTAATACACCCTTCCTCGTCTCTGAGTGCATAGGTATCCATCGTGAGCCTTTCCTCGTTTGAACCTCGCTCTTAACTTTAAGGTTATGCCTTCTTAAGGTACTCTCTTAACTTTAAGGTTATGCATGCCTTCCGAAGGTGCTACTAATGGTACAGATCTTATCGACGTCCATGAATGATTAATTAGTTCAAACAACCGAATTGGAAAAATTGGGTACCCTCGTATTAATTACTTTGTATCGAATAAGTTCACGAGTTGGAGTTAAGCGGACTCGAATCGCTGACATCCGCCATAGGGTAAACCATCATCTCTCAGGCCCCATAATTGACTGATTCTACGATAGAGGCCAACGATAGAAAATAACTCCCCCCAAACACAGCTTACACCTTTCGTCGTACTATGCTCTCCAAAGCCACTTTATATATACTAGATTTAAAACCTGTGTGAAGTATGGGGTACAATAATATTTATTTTAAAAGATTGACTAATGTTATCTAATAAATAGTTTTTTTTTTTTTTAAATCTAATTGAGGGCTAATACTATTTTAATTGATTTTCCAATGTTCTCAATGAATTCAAAGTTGATTGTTTAATTCGAAACTATTTTGTATTTCATATAAAAATCAAATGAGCAATTTTTAAATTCTAAAAAAATTAATTTAATTTAACTTGATTGATTTTTTAAAGATTAAATCCTATGCAGCTCTCTATACGCTCTCCAATTATTCTATTCTAACTAATTGATAATCGTAACTCTTATAATTGTGATCATTCGGCAGAAAGAGAAGCATATTTGATTTATATACTTATTCCTACAATACAATTGTGTTATCATGCACTAATAAAAATATCAATAGATATGCCTTAAACATTATAAGATAAGGAGCAAAATCAATGTATTATACAATAATAATCCAGATTAATTTATATACTTCTTATTCATTCATAAAATTAGGTTAATATTAAAATATTAAATAGTGGGTCTGAAAATATATTAGATTGAAGAGAGATCGAGAAAAGATAAATTAAAAGATGATTGGTTAATAGAATATTTGACCCCACATGGTGATTCTCATATGTAATAAAAATACTACCGGAAGTATAAAAGTTGTCCAAAACTAAGATAAAGTATAAGTGACAGCAATTTTAAAGAGTGTCCAACGATGAACTAAATTGAAATTAAGCGGAAATAAACAATCGCTCATTAATTAACTCAGGTAACAAAACTTTGATAATGTCTGTTGTTGAGAAAGGACGACAGGGTGTTACAGAAATTGTTGGTTACAAAATATTCAACAGGACAAGGAAAAATATTCAACGTGTTTTTGCTTTTTTTTTTTTTTTTTTTTTTTTTTTTCCTTCTTTACTTTGATCTATAGATACAATAACTAAACAATATATGCACTAACATGAAAATTACAAAATCATGCGTATTCTAACTAGGCTCCAAGTTGAGCATAATTGCATGATAATTGACAGTTCGTTTGATAATAAAGGCAATAAATAAAGCACTATATTACTAATCAGGTTCTAAGTATTCAGCTTGATCGATCTGCCCTAGTTGATGATCAGCATCCAAAATACTCTTAGTTGTGATGGCTATCTCAACAGTCTTGAAAGCCTCTTCTTCTTTCAACTTTAATTCTTGTATCTCCTGTGAAACAGCTTCATATTGTTTAGCTGCTTCCTTTTGGCTTGAAATTAATGCTTCTACCTGAGCAATGTTTGCAATTACTTTAATATCAGCCAACTTTTCGGATTCATCAATTTTCTCGATTAAAGAGTTGTATTCCTCATTTGATATCTTAATCTTTCCATTACTTTTATAAGTAGAATGATCAGCATCCTCTAGATGATTTGTTTTAGAAAGAGCTTTAATCTCATCTTGGGCACCTCTTTCTGCAGCTTTGGCTTCTTCCGCTTGCTTCAGTAGTTTCTCTAGCTTGTTTTCCATTTCACATATCATATCTTGGGTGCTTTTGAGTTGTTCTTGCTGCTCCTTTGTTATATTTCTCATCTTGTAGGCTTCTTGCTTTGCTCTCTCAGTTTCAAATGTAAGTTGCTCAATTGATATGACCATGTCATCGGAGACATCTGCTACGCTTGTTTTATTTACAAGACTAACTTCCAGCACATTCTTCTTATCATCTAGTTCGACTTGAATTTTATTAATTAGAGTATCTGTTTCTGTTTGCTTATGCCTTTGCTCCGCTAATTCCTTGCCAACGTGTTGTAGCTCTTGTTTAAGGGAATCAACTGAATTTTGAAGAGATATTTTCTCTTCCGAAACCCGCTCTAATGATTTCTTAGCAATCTCAAGTTCAATACTATATACCTTATGAAATTCTGAAAAGGCAGCCTTAGCTATTGATAACTTTTCTTCAAGAGAGAGAGTTTCAGCATTAATTTCGACAAGCTTCGTCTGCACATTAGGACCATTATTAAATAGTAGAGTTTGGTGTTCATTTTTGAGATCTCGTACTCTACATTCCAATTCTTGTCTGGCAAGTTTACAAGAGGATAATTCATCATCTTTGTCAGCCAAAAACTTGTGATGCTGCTCCTCAGCATTTTTAGAACAAGAATTGACATTAGCCAAAGCTTCTTTCATGCTACTAATTTGTTTGTTGAGGTCGCAGACTCTATGTCGATGAGCTTCTTCGGCTGCGTGTGCTTTTTGTGAGACGCGAATAGCACTGGCTTTGGCTTCTAAAGTGACATTAATTTCCCTACGAACATTGTTGAGCTGTTGCTTTAAGGTATCAAGCTCCATGATGATAGCCTTGTACGACTCCGCATCATCTTGCTTTACAATAATAGAATAATCAAACATATCTGATGTTTCCTCAAGTTTCCTAGCCCTGTCCTTGAATGTTTCTGATGTTTCAAGTATGGACTGCTTTGATTCATTTAAAATTTCTAGTCTTTGTTTAAGTTCATCAACAGTTTTTTTAGCCTTATCCAGCTCTAGAAGGGTTTCGGAGTTCTTGGATTCAGCACCTCTCAGTTGTTCCTTCAACTTATTCAGTTTGTTCAAAGCTAAATGAAATTGTGCCTCCTTTTCTAATATTGCCTATATATATATATTGCATTGTAATTTCATTCAAAAATTTACTGGTTTTAGCAATAAATTAATCAGTAACTAAAATGGAATTACGACATTTCTTTTATGAAAATTTACTCCTTATTAATTACATACCTGAGCTTGATGAGGTTTGGGTCGCTTCTTGGTCTTAGGAGTGGATGATGATACTTCACCAAAAAGACTAACGGCAGCTTTGACGGATTGAAAAGGAGCTTTGGTATCTATCTCACCTACTTTTGCTGCCTTTGGAGAGCTACCCTTGGAGATGGAGTTCCACCGTTGTATTCTTGGAATATTCACCATCTTTATTTTGGTGCTAATGTATTTACTTATTTGTTTGACCAGTTTATATACGATGCATCCTCACTTTGTTAATTAAAAAACTTTTAAAACAAGAAATTAAACCAATCAGCTCCATTGGTAAGATAGTTAGGACATGAAAACGAAAATTTTCAATACTCAACTCCAATGACAATCAGCATTCATGTGGGAATTTGTTACAAGTTTTTGTCTTTTACAATTTTTTTTCTCAAAAGCATATATGTACATGCATACTACATTTCTAAGATTGGATACTTTTATAGCAAAAGATTTCCATTATTTATGCATGATGGATTTATGCACAACGAAAAGGTTATCAAATAACATAACTTGGTTTTGCTACTGCAAAATTAATTACAATTTATAAGAGATAATGTCATTGAGACGTATGTTAAAGTTAAATAAAAAGGCTGGCCAAAATTATAACAATAACACCTATAAAAATATTTGGTAATAAAATGCAAGCGCGAATATAATAAAGTAAATCAGGATCAAATATCAATCAACATACGAGTTTTATCCAGAAATTTAAATAAAAAAGGACAATTTTGGTACTATCTACACAAAATAATAGAGGGAACAGAATAGAGAAGAAAAGAAAGAGAAATGTATGGGAGGTACACAAGAATAGGGAGAGTAAGCCTGCAATGTAGGTGAAGGAGGGGACTATATTTGACATGTTGTTTAAATAGACAAGACAACAAAGTAGTAATTTGGCTAATAATAAATATATGTAATTTTAATTAAAAGAGATATATGAACTTAGAATGTAGGATTGATATTTATTTAGGTTAAGAGTTTTTGTCAATTAAGACCTTTTTTAATATCGGATTTGTGAACAAAGACCTTGTATATTAATTTAGTTTAAAATCCAGACCTTAAGACCAAAATGTGACAATTAAAGTCAACATTTTGGTGTTGACTACCTTATCATATAATATATTAAAAGACGTTTGAGACAACATATACACATTATGTAAGTCCTCCACCTTTCACATGAATTTCGCCACATATGCAAATTATTGTCAACCTTGCGCCATCTATGCAACAAATCATATAATACCTACACCCAAAAATATAATGACACGAGGATCAAACCTTGGACCTCTTTCATGTCATCTAAACTAATTACCAACCTAATCAAATGTTCTTCTTGTCTTATAATTATCTTTTTTTTCATATATATTAAAAGTTTTCCTTTCAAAGAATGGTGTCGCATGGAACTCTATAAAATATATGTGTCATGTCAGTGTAGTACGTCTATCACTAAACAAAACAAATTGTGTCTAGAGCTAAATTTGAACTCGTGTCCTCTTACAAATAAAGATTATACTTTTACCATCTTTTAATGTTCATATAGCATTATATATACTTTTCATTTGTTAAGTAAATTAGTGGTCAAACCATTATTTTTTACAAAAGTAGAAAATAAACAGTTTGTACATATCAAGCGGAAAAAAGAAGTAATACCTGGGGCAACGCCCGGGCTGAAAATATAGTTATTATTATCATCATACAATATATTAAAAGACATTTCGGACAGTGTAAATGCACCACGTAATCTCCTCACCTTTTACCTGCATTGCGCCACGTGTATAACCTATTTCCAACTTTGTATCACGTATGAAACAAATGATACAATATACCCAAAAATATAATAGCAACAAGGATTAAACCCAAGATCGCTCTTACATAATCCAAGCCAATTAACAACTCACCCAAGTGTTTAATGTCTTATAGATTATATATATATATATATATATATATATATATATATATATATATACACACACACTACACACACATAATAATTGTGCCCTACCATTGCGCCATATACATAAGGCACATAAGCTATATCCAATTATTCAACCAGAAATATAATGTTAACAAAAATCGAATCTAAGACCTATCTAGGGAAATTCAACACAATTACCAACTCAAACAGATGTTTTTGGTGACCTATGCCCAAAATTTATAATATATTCTTTTAATAGTAAACTTAAAATAACAAAAAAAGAACTAACTAAGCTCCATAAAAATCAAACGTAATATACTAAAATAGCACCTTAATTCTCTTTCTTATTGTTACACGTATATCAGACCCATTATCCGAGGCAGCGCCTTGACAGAAAAACTAGTTTAAGTGAGAAAAAGGCGCTTGTTCTACAAAAACCTAGCAGTCACTCAGGTCACTTTCTCTCTCCTCTGAACACCCATCTTCCTTAAATTATTTCCCCCACTATATCAATCTTATCTGTAATTCATAACATGCACCCATCCCCCAACCCATGGTAATCATGTGAGAAAAAGGCGTTTGTTCTACAATGCAATCTCTAGTTTAGTTCAGTTCAGCCAGAATAAGCTCAAAAGAATAGGATCATAGTCCAACTATATTCAACTTTAGTCTTTTCAATATTTTTATCACTGTAGTCCATAAGATAATACTCGATAATTTGTGTAATTTATACACTAGAGAAAAAAAAATACTATTTATGACGGGCAAAATTGGACTTTTTGTAACAGATTTTGTCATTTATAACGGCCTTTGCATATTACTTGTAACGAGCCCAATTTTTACTTGTTACAGAAAGTTGCTATTCTTCTAATAAATAATAGTTATTTGTAACGGCCCCGAATTGGAACCATTACAAATAGTTTTTTTGGTGGCATAAAAATGCAAGTAACTGTATCCGCTATTTGGTGGACAACTACTAAGCTCGTTGCAAATAACTTAATAACGTTCCAATAAAAAAAGGACCCTACGTTGTTCTTTTACTCCAATTGACCCAACAACCATTAAACCACCCAACACCAAACGTTCAACCATTATCACAAGCATAAAGGCAAAACCAAAATCGATTGTCCATATTAGTTTACCAAATTTTGCAAATCTAAGTACTGTAATACTCTGTGATAGATCATAATTATCAATCACAACCAACTTATACACTTGACACATCATAACATATAAAAAAGTTGACGAGATTTATGAGAAGGTGATGGACATAAGAATTACCTTGAATAGGGTAATTGTCAGTCAAACAACTATTTAGAAACCCTCACCTATGAATTCTGCTTCATCTACTATGAAAAAGAAAAACATAAAAGTAGTTCAATTACATCGATTTAAAGAGAAGAAATAAGGAAAAGATTGCAAATTACTTACCAAATTGTTTCAAAGTTGATTATTTTTAAGTATTTTTGATATTGTTTGAAGTAAGTAGGAGAAGAGAGAAAGAAAAACTGTAAACTAAAGAAAAAGAAAATAATAAAAAAAAGCTGAATAATGGATTTGAATCAATTTTACATACAAATAGTACGTGGAGTTTTTTTTACCTTTTTTAAATCAAAATTTTATTATTGTTATTTATTTTTAATTTTGAAAATAAAGGTATTAATTAAATCAAATAATTTATTTGTTTTAAAACATAACCATAAAACATTGGATATCACAATCTACCCCTTTAAAGAAAGTTCGTCCCTGAACTGTATATACAATGCTCCAAAACCCTTAGTATAACGCCTGCCATATAACTAAGTAAGCAAGCTAATAATAGATTTTATATAACATACTACAATGAATTGGTTATCTAGCCCCCCCCCCCCCCCCCCGCCCCCCCCCAAAACAAAAAAAAAGAGTTTCGTCTTCAACAAATGAATAATACGTGGTCAAATAGTTTTGGATATCGTTCTCACTTTTCATTCTCAACTTCCCAAGTAGCCTTTTCTGTATTATGGTTCGACCACAACGCTTTTACCATTTTCAACCACATTGTTTCTAGTATTTTTTGTTTTAGAGTCTAAGATTTGAATAGGACGCTCTTCGAATGTTAGACTTGGTTCCAACTCAATATGCTCAAGTTGAAGAATATAAGTGTGATCATGATGGTATTTTCGAAATTGAGATATATGGAAGATATTATGGACATTTGCCAACTCCATTCGTAATACTAGCTTATAAGCAACCTGTCCAACTTTCTCTAAAACCTCATATGGATCAATGTATCTAAGACTCAACGTTTCCTTTTTCTCAAATCGAGTGATTCTTTTCATGGGTGACACCTGAAGAAGTGCTTTCTCCCCAAACTCAAGTTCAAGAGCTCTCTATTTTTGGTCTGCATAAGTTTTTTATCTATCTTGGGCAGCTTTCATTCTTTCTTAGATTAACTTGACTTGTCGGGTTGTCTCCTCAATTATCTTTGGCCCTAAAGTTAAGGACTCACTTATATTGCTCCAACAAAATGGACTCCTACATTTCCTCCAATATAGTGCCTCGTATGGTGTCACTCCTATACTTGAGTGATAAACGTAGTTGATAATACCCCAATATCTATTACTTCCTATGCTTCAATATAATTGCAACACTTCTCAATTTACATTTTTCAATGCATAAAGTAAACTGCGAATATCTTGAGTTTTGTTACCATAAAAATTATTAAATTGAATTTTAATTAACTACACATCAAGACGAATCCAAAAAGATCTCATATGACTATATTTTTCCAAGTATATTGAACACAAAAGCTAACCATATAAATGATTGTAAATAGTGTTAAAATAATAAACGTTGCAATTATATTGGAGCGGAGGAAGTATTACAATGATTTACTTACAAAAAAAAACGCTCTTTCTACTTTTAGATTTTGGGGTGTTACACTCTTAATCTCTTTTTGAATTTTTCTTGAATTCAGTAATAGTCTTCGTTCTTTTCTTTAGTTTAATTCTTATTACCTTCTAGTTTAGTATTTAGTACCCTTTATCTAGTCTATTTTTTGTGCTTGTTATAATCTTTCTTGGAAGAAGATTTGGGCATTCAAGCTTGTTGATGTTACATGAAGAAATTAGAGAGCGTTTATCATATGAATTTGGTTTGTCTTGCTCCACATTAAGGGTTACATGAAGACTTTTCGGACGGGCTTGAGGAGATGGTCAACGATGCCAGCGGCAGAACCAATACTATGTTATCATCTTGCTCTCTTTTCTTTTATTTATTTCCTAAGCTTGTATTTCTATCCCTTTAGAATGTCATTTTTGGCTCCTATTAGTGTTTGTAAGAGTCGTATTTCTTTCCTTAAAAAAAAGGGGTGGTGGTGGTGGTGATTGTGTAAAATGTAGGTGGTTCAAGGTTTTGATTGAAGGTACATATAAAGTAATATAGAAATGTTAATGGATTTTTGGACGAAAAAATTTAGGTGATGTGTATTAAATTTCAATGTTTATTTATTATTTGGAATTATTGTTAGATGACACCTTAAATAAATAAATACATATATATATATATATATATATAATAAATTTTATAAATTTTCTTATGGATTGGTACCTACCAGGTTTTTATTTGCGAAGTAGCGCCTTTTGCCATTTTCAGGTGTTGACTGGCCTGAATCCTTATTTTGACCATTTGATTGCACTCCTATTCTCCTACCTTTCTCCTCCCTTTCCCTCTGTTTTTTTTTTCGCTCATTTGCTTAGCCACTACCATTTCTCCCCAAAACCCAAACCCATGACCACAACCCACCCATTCACCGAAAACCACCACTATAACCCACAACCACAACCCCTACCCCCATCGAGAAACGACTGACCCTAGCCAACCCTAGCAAACCACCTTCTACGTACCCAAAACACCACCATTCTACCAAAATCAGACCCATATCAAACCCATACCACTTGGAGGTATGCCCAAACAGAAACCTACAAGAGACCACAATATCAATTTTTTGAAGTATCAAATTGAACCCACACATCCACCAATTGCCCAAATCGAACCCGCATAAAATAGTCCACAAAGTCATAGAGTAGTTGATGACCTTTTCTTTTACAAGGTTTTTTATGTGAATTGGTAAATTTATGATAGTTTTTGGTGGTGGTAATGCTAATAATGATGGAGTGGTTTTGGCGATGATGATTTCATCACTAAAGGGGGTGAGTTTGGTGATAGTGATAGGTAGTGAGGCCATCTAGGGGTGAAAGTTCGGTCTGTGGTTTGGATTAGTGCCCAATCCAAATCCAAACCATATATTTTCGGTCTCTAAAATTTGAGACCAATCCAATCCACATTGAATTTTAGTCCAATCCAATCCAATCTACCTAAATTCGGTCTTACGATTTTGGATCCAATCCAATCCGAATTTTAAAGATATTTTTTTGTACAACAATTCCTGCTTCATATATTTGTAGCAATAATCTGTAGTACTATCCAATAACTCACTAAATCAAGTACTACACGCACTTTGAAAAAGGATGATAGAGAATTTTAGGATTTTGCTAGCTTTTGGTGTTTTAGACATAACTACTTAACAAGTAGTAGGCTTAAGGTCATTAAGGACTTAAAGGTTTATTACTATTCGGCCTAAAGTTCAGTGTACGGTCTACCGAGGGGTCCAGTCCGAGTCCAAACCGAAATCCAAAAAATAAAAAATTTACAATCTGATCCAAATTTCCAAAATGGTTTGGTTTGGTTTGGTCTTCGGTTTTAATCTGAATTACTTTCACCCCTAAGGCCATCTTTTGGTGGTGAGAGTGGTAGGGGTTGAGGTGGTTGTGAGTTTCTAACATAGGTGGTGGTGTGTGTGAAAAGGGCTAGAGGTAGTGGTGTGAGAATTGTGAAGCGAAGGGTATGCGAAATGATGGTGGGAAGAGACGAAGGGTGCAAGTGGGTGTAGGTGTGGGGGTGTGTGTGTGTGGGGGGGGGGGGTGGTTGTGTTCGATGGTGCGTGTGACTTTTGGAAAGAGGGAAAAGGGGGGGGGGGGACAAAAATGGAGAGATGAACTTTTGGAGAATTGAAGGGAGGGTGCAAATATAAACAAATATATTACAACGCCTAATTTACCAGAGTCAAAGCAAAAATCAGGCGATCAAGACCGAAAAATGAGCAAAGGTACTACCAACTCGCAAAAAAAAAATTGTTTAAGGTACCATCCTATAAGAAAAGTTGTAAAAGGTGTTAACTCGCAATTTTATTTTAATAAAAGGTTCCGCTATATTCCGTATTTTTGTTACAAATTATTTAAGGAAAAATTGATTTTAATAATCTCAATTTTCACACATTGAAAATTAATAGTCTCACATTCCCACCTTTGGAAAATCTTAGAATAGTTCCACCTTTATACGTTGCTTTTTTTATTATTGACCTTTTTTACTGGTGACCTGAACTTTATTCATTTTTTTCATTTTCTTAATTAATAAATACGATTAAATAATAATATAAAAAAAAAAATACTACCAGCTACACCATCATAACTGTCACCACAACTCCTTACAGTCTTACACTACCTCCCAATTGCCACCACACCACGTACCACCCACCGGTACCATTAGCCACTGACACCACCAGTAACTGCCAACACACCACGTACCAAGCACAACCCACTAGAACCACAACCCAGCAACAGTCCGACACCACTCAAATTCCACCTAAAAAACCACCCAACACCCAACCACCGGCCAACCCAATCACTCAAACCCTAACCAACCCAGCCACTCACTCAAACCGTAACCAGCCCAATAACCCACTCAAATAGTAACTAATCCACTAACCTCCAACACCACCACTACTAACCTGTAACCCCAATTAGAATACCTAATTCAAACACCTAATTGAATGCTGATGGAACCCCAATCAAACCCCCAAATCTAAACACAAAAAAACCTCAACTGAATAATTCCAATAACGAATATAAGTTTGATGTTGATGATTGTAAAGATGATGATGGATGGATGGATAGTTGTTAAATGCCTCCATAATCGCTGTCGTCATTGACATTGGGGCTGCCAATAACATAGCCACTAAACACTACTCCATTTTCATATTATTTTCTAATTCCCTCGCAATGATGACGGTGATGATTGTTGTTGTTAATGGTGGAATTATACTTTGTCATTTTAAGAACTAAGGGTTGTTGTTGTCAATTGTTGTTGTGGTGTTAGGGTAATGGTGATTGCTGGCGGTGTCGTCTAGTTAGCGGGAAAGGAGTCCAGTGAGACTGGGGGGTAGCGGGATGAGGGGAAGGTGAGGTGGTGGTAGTGGGTCCATAAGAGAGAACAAAGAGGGTTAGTGAGGAGCCGAGAGTGCGTGCGAGAGAGGGTGGCGAGAGTTATTTTTTTAATAAGTTTTTCGTTCTTATATGTTTAATAGTTTTTTTTATGTTTTATAAAAAAAACACTTCACCAATCACGTGTTGCCAAACCAATCTATAACATATATAAAAGTGTCTTGGGTAAATTACTATTCTTTTAACAGTAGCACACTCCCATTGGTCCATGTCAGCAAGTGGGCACTATTTGATATTTAAAAAATTTGATATTTAACAAAATAAAAAAGACACCCTTATCCTTCACCTTTTTCCTTCTTTGGCACGCTTCCCCTTCACTTTCTTTCTTTTTCTCTGACCTTCCAAACGCTTCTCCTTGGAAAATGGGTTCAACTCCTTTCTTCTTCTCTGGCACGCTTCCCCTTCAATTTCTTTCTTTTTCTCTGACCTTCCAAACGCTTCCCCTTCAACTTCTTTCTTCTTCTCTGATCTCTTAATTTTTTGGTGAAATTTCATGTCTATAATTCCTTTCTTCTTCTCTGACACGCTTCCCCTTCAATTTGCGACCCTTGCAACCTAATTTTCAATTCCTTTCTTCTTTTTCCTTTCTTCTTCTTTGATTTTTAGATTTTTTCAGTTTTTCTGCGCTTTTTTTTGCGACCCTTGCATGGTTAAGGAGAATTTGTTATTGGGGTATATTTTTTAGGTTGATTGCTCTGTCCTGGATATTTTGTCTTTTCGAGTTCATTAATCTGTTCAAAATAATTTTCAATTCCTTTCTTCTTCTCTGATTTTTAGATTTTTTTTGCGACCCTTGCATGTCTAAAATTCAGTTTTTCTACGCTTTTTTTGGCGACCCTTGCATGGTTAAGGAGAATTTGTTATTGGGGTAGATTTTTTAGGTTGATTGCTCTGTCCAGGATATTTTGATTTTTCGAGTTCATTAATTTGTTCAAAATATTTGTTCTTCGCGTTGATTAATCTGGAAAGACTTTTGATTATTTTAATTAGAGTTTATAGAATTTAATTTTGAATTTCGAGTTTTTGGGGGGTATAAACACGATTTTTAGGCGTTTGGTTATGGTTTGGAATTGGATCTGTTTTATTTTTGTTAATGTGATTGTTTTGATTACGGTTTATAGCATATCATTCTGAATTTTTTATTAGGGTTTTTGAACTTTAGGGGGTTGGTTTAGGGTTTTGAATTTGATTACTCTGTTTAGAATAGTTGGATTTTTTCTCTGATCTTTAGATTTTTTTGCGACCCTTAGATGTCTAAAATTCAGTTTTCTGCGCTTTTCTTTGCGACCCTTGCATGTTTAAGAAGAATTTATTATTGGGGTACATTTTTTAGGTTGATTGCTCTGTTCAAGATATTTGGATTCGCGTTGATTAATCTGGAAAGGCTTTTGATTATTTTAACTAGGGTTTATAGAATTTAATTCTGAATTTTGAGTTTTTTGGGGGTATAAACACGGTTTTAGGCGTTTGGTTAGGGTTTGGAATTGGATTTGTTTTATTTTTGTTAATGTGATTGTTATGGTTACGGTTTATAGCATATCATTCTGAATTTTTTATTAGGGTTTTCGAACTTTAGGGGGTTGGTTTAGGGTTTTCAATTTGATTACTCTGTTTAGAATAGTTGGATTTTTTCTCTGATCTTTAGATTTTTTTGCGACCCTTTCATGTCTAAAATTCAGTTTTCTGCGCTTTTCTTTACGACCCTTGCATGGTTAAGTAGAATTTGTTATTGGGGTAGATTTTTTAGGTAGATTGCTCTGTTCAGGATATTTGGATTTTTCGAGTTCATTAATCTGTTCAAAATATTTGTTTTTCGCGTTGATTAATCTGGAAAGGCTTTTGATTATTTTAATTAGGGTTTATAGAATTTAATCTGAATTTTGGATTTTTTGGGGGTATAAACACGGTTTTTAGGCATTTGGTTAGGGTTTGGAATTGGATCTGTTTGATTTTTGTTAATGTGATTGTTTTTGTTACGGTTTGTAGCATATCATTCTGAATTTTTTATTAGGGTTTTCGAACTTTAGGGGGTTGGTTTAGGGTTTTGAATTTGATTACTCTGTTCAGAATAGTTGGATTTTTTGCGTTGATTACTTTGTTCAGAATATTTGTTCTTCGCGTTGATTAATCTGGAAAGGCGTTTGAGGCTTTATAGAATTTAATTGTGAATTTCGAATTTTTGTTATTAGGGTAGATTATTTAGTTTGATTAATCTGTTCAGAATAATTGGATTTTGTGTGTTCTTCTTCTCTGACATGCTTCCCCTTCAATTGCTTTCTTCTTCTCTGATCTTTACATTTTTTTTGCGACTCTTGCATGTCTAAAATTCAGTTTTCTGCGCTTTTCTTTGCGACCCTTGCATGGTTAAGAAAAATTTGTTATTGGGGCAGATTTTTTAGGTTGATTACACTGTTTTGAATATTTGGATTTTTCCAATTGATTAGTCTGTTCAAAATATATGTCCTTCGTGTTGATTAATCTGGAAAGGCGTTTGATTATTTTAATTAGGCTTTATAGAACTTAATTCAAAATTTCGAATTTTTTGGGGTATAAACACCGTTTTTAGGCGTTTGGTTAGGTTTTGGAATTGGATCTGTTTGATTTTTGTTAATTTGATTGTTTTGACTATAGTTTATAGCATATCATTTTGAATTTTTAATTAGGGTTTTTGAACTTTAGGCGGTTGGTTTAGGGTTTTGAATTTGCTTACTCTGTTCAGAATACTTGGGTTTTTCGCGTTGATTGCTCTGTTCAGAATAGTTGTTCTTCGCGTTGATTAATCTCGAAAGGCTATTGAGCCTTTATAGAATGTAATTCTGAATTTCAAATTTTTGTTATTGGGGTAGATTTTTTAGTTTGATTAATCTGTTCAGAATAATTGGATTTTGCGTGTTGATTAATCTGTTGAAAATATTTGTTCTTCGCGTTGATTAATTTGGAAAGCCGTTTGATTATTTTGATTAGGTTTTATAGGATTTAATTCTGGATTTCAAATTTTTTGGGGGTATAAACACGATTTTTAGGCGTTTGGTTAGGGTTTGGAATTAGACCCGAGCCATATATTTGTGGTCTATTTGCAACGCTTGGGTGGCTAAGTGGAATTTGTTCTTAAGGTAGATTTTTAGTGATCCATTGTAAACCTTGCACCTGCCAATATCAATGGCGGTCAAGGCGGTGCTTAATTGGCTTGTTGCAGTTACTGTATTGTTACATCTGGTGTTGGATTCGATGGGGGATGGTATTGTTGTTTGCATAGATTCGAATTGCAGCGTAATCAACTTTCAGGTTTGGTCCTTTGGTTTATTTTGTGCTTCCAATTACTTGTTGCGATTATACATTGCAGCTTATTGTATGGTTGTCGATAGCTGGTCAGTAATGCAATTTGTGGTTAGTTGAAGGAGTACAATTGATTAGAATATGTTTCAGTATGGATTACAGTTGACTGCATTTGATAAAGTTAATTTGGATTTCAATTTTGTTAAATGCATCTCTGTGTTTTAATTTCCTTTTAGAATTAGTATGTTAGTGTTGTGTTGGTTCTATGGTTAGAAGTTTGGATTTTACAAGGACATATTGTTCATGGGATCTTGTTTGGGCTGGTTACTTATCAAAGTTTTATTGTTTTGCTACAAGTTGGGCTATAGAAGTTGGGCTGTAGAATTGGGTTTTGTCATTGGTAAATTTGTTAGTGTTTTGGTAAGTTCAAAGCAGCATTCCTGTGCTTTTGGTTAGTTGGGACGGCTTTTTTGACTGCAAAACAGTGTTGCAATGTTTCTTGGTAAGCCAAGGCATGGCTGATTTCTTAAAATCAGCAAAACATGAAATTTGGTGGTAATAAAAACCGCCAAACATTCTACAATATTGTTTTTTTAAAGCTGAATTTGAGGAATGGTACTTTATGTTAATTTTAAATTGTTGTGCCTAAGATTTTGGGATGTACTAATAGATTTTATGGGTGGTTTTTTCCCTTTTGTTTGGGGAAGGTAATGCCTCCTAGACTAGGTTGTGTTGCATCGTTTGGTGTTTTTACCATTGTTATATATTGTATCTATATATAAATATATATATATATATATATCATAATATGATATCATTTTTAGAGTTTCTGTAAATTAGTTTCTTCTGCTTTTGGCTTCATTTGATGTTGTTGCTTTTGGAAATTAGCAGTCCTTCCATATCCTGACTTTACTAAAGTAAGTTCATCTTTGTCCACCCATACAGAATTTTATATTGTGCTTTCATTGTAGGAAGTTGTCTTTGATGGTTGTTTATTGTTGGTTTTAGATTATATGTTCTTAGTCTATGTTGTGTTTTCATTGCATACTTTATTCATTTTCAGCTTTATTTGAAGTGTTTATAATTTGAATATCCTATGCTTTTTGGGGTTAATTTCTAATAAATATTGTTGTTTTGTATTCTCTTTTGGTTTTATACTATAATGATTTCATAGTAGATAGTTGCTAATCCTGGTTAGAATTTTGTTAGTAGAAGTTCTGCAATTTGATTTTCATAAGCCGCAATTCAATTTTTGTTTTATATAGTATTATGTTGTTATCATATTTGAACATATAGAATAATATAATAGAAGGTCTTTGTTTGCATTTATATATGTGCTTATTATATATATAGAGTATGCCATATGCAGCATCAGATATTATATTCTGTTGTAATTCATCATGGCTATTTGTTTAAGGATTTGTAAAAATATATGTAGTATATTGTTTTTAGACTATAATAGATTTTGGTATTTGTATATTTATAGCTAATGTTGTTATTGGAGGTCAAGAGATTAGCTGCTTAGTTGTTTTTATGGAAAGGTTATGGCAGGAACAACTACCATTATTTCGATTGGGTTTGTAGCTGTCTTAAAAGACATTTGCTGTGCATTGGGATATGCTGAACCTATTTACACATATCATGATGTTATTAAAGAAACAGCAGAGGTCAGTATTACTCTTCCATTGAGCGATTTTGGATGTAGTGTAATTGGTGATGAGAAGGATACATTTGAATTATCATGTGAATCTGCAGCAAGAAGAATGGGTGCATTCTTGACAGATATACATAAGTTGAAGGTAGTTGATATTAACCTTGATAGACGTATTCAGAATGACCGTAGCATGCAGCTATATTAGCTTAAACAGGAATTTCTTACTAAAATTAAATAAAATGCCTTCATCCCATGTTCTTATGATTTCCAGGAAGTTGAGGGATTAGACTGGGGATATAAGACTTTGCGTATTGATTTCTTGCAATTGCTAAGGAATGTTGTTGAAAAGCTGCATATTTTCCTGTTTCAAATTTCTTACAGATGATAATCGGTCATCATGGTTTGTTGTTGGTGACAAGGCTTTTGATGTGGAGACAACTAAGCAATCCTTGGCTCGGAAAACAATTGATTTCCTGATGACTAAGTTTGCATTTGAAATTGAAGATATTAGCTACCATTTGTTGCCTGAGAATGCTGAAGCAGCTGCTTTTGAGCGGATAAAGTACATAAATGTGAAGGAACGAGTCCTTGGTCTGCAAGAACATATACATGGTGATACTATTGTGTTGGAGGAAGATACAATGACCCCTACATCTGTTCAGGCACAAATCAGTCAAGCCAATCAGCCACCTAAAGCTCCTAGAAAAAGCCATACCTGTGAGGCAAGCAGTTCTTTTGATTCATCTATTGCACCACGATTACTACCACCTGAGTTAAGCAGTGTCTACAAGCGCAGAAAGGTCACTCAGAATTCTAAGACAGTTACTGAACCCATATTTCTGCCAAATCCTTTCCATGCAGCTGCTAAGTTTAAGCTACAGTTAATATTAGGAATAATAGGTCCCTCTTTGTACTGATGTGTAGATTTGTCATATAGTACCATCTATATGGATTAGTATCCAGTTTATTATTATTAGTGCAAATAGTATGTAGAAATAATTTCTTTTGCAAATTGTGCTTGCTGATGATTAGCCTAGATTATCAAATTAGTGTTACAGTGGCACCTATGTATGTTTCTTAGATACATTATCAATGTAGTCATATTTTGTAATGCATGCTTATCAAATAAATGGAAAGTTTCGGATTTGGTATTATACGACTGCTTTCATGCGTTGTTTCTATATCAGTCTTATGTTTTAATGTATTCTCATATATAATACCCTAATTATTCATTGTTGATTTTCTAGTGCAAATAATTATTCAACTGTGAATCATAGTTTGTTATGGAGCATTATCTGCAACATGCACCTTATCGAATGAGGAGAATCACGTCTGCACCACATTCTAAACCTGAGGCTTATATTTTACAGCCAAAAAGAGCCTTTTCCTCTTTATATACTAAAGGAGATGTTGGAGAATGTTCAACTGATATGTCTAGCAATTTCATCCCAACCACAAATGTTCAAAGAAATAAACAGCTAAGAAGAGAAGATGCAGGTAATCTCAAATATAACATCTAGCAAATATGACACAACAAGTAATTCTTAAATTATATAGTTTACATATTAACTGATTGCATATGGTTTTAGAAGCTATATCATGGAATCTAATTCCTACTGCTCCTCGCTTACTGTCACCACCAACATACTGCCAATTCTGTGATGCAAAGAAGTTTGAATTTGAACCGCCTGGTTTTTGTTGTTCAAGTGGTGAAGTACAAATAGCTTCAAATTCGTTTCCTGAGAGTCTGCTATATTTATACACTGCAAAAATAGACCTTGCCACTCACTGTCAAAGTCATTCTCGTATTTATAATAATCTCTTTGCTTTTAGCTCAATTGGCGGGAAAATTGATTCTTAAACACACAAAGGCATTTACGTGTTTCGTTTACATGGCCAAATTTACCATTTCCTTCCTGACCTATTACCAGCCAATCAATGTCCCAAATATCTTCAGCTTTATTTTTATGATTCTCAGGCAGAACTGTCATTAAGATCAAGTTGTTTTGATAACCTTCGGCCAGAAGTAATTTCCATATTAATGAAAGTGATGCATTTAAATCCTTATGCTCAGGTTTTCAAGAGCTTAAAGGAAGTTGCTGTGAATGAAAATACTACCATTCGCAGAATACGAATGTTGTATCTGATGTTCGCCTTTATAATGCACCAACATCAGATGAGGTAGCTGCAATATGAGCAGACCAGCCCCTTGGTGACCAATGCAGCGGACCTTTCATAACAGTTACAGGGAAATCACATACTGCTCATAGAATCTATCATTATTATGGCTGTTATGATCCCTTACAATATCCTCTATTATTCCCATTTGGTGATAGTGGTTGGCATCCTGGAATCCCCAGATATCCTAAGAACAGTAGAGCAACAATAACTCTGAATCAAGCGCCAGTTCATCATTTAACATATTCTGCTGATATTATAGCTCAAGAAGCGGCACGTAAGTTTTTTTTCCTGTTTTAATTTACTGAAAGTAGATGATTACTTGCCATTCAGAGAAATATATAACATATATTGAATCAATTGTAGGTTCTTCTACAGCTAATAAAAAGCCTCGATATTTCTTGTCGTGAGCACTACGCATATATGCTTCAAAGCCAAAAAGGGAATCGTGTACTAGCAGCAGGTCGTTTACTCCTACAGTATATAGTTGATATGTATGTCAAACTTGAAAGCACACGTTTGGATTTTTTTCGCAATAATCAGAGTAAAATTCGTGCTGATTTGTACAAAGGTCTTATTGATGCTATTGTTATGGGTGAAGTTAAAGGTGCAGAAGCTGGCCAACGGATAGTATTGCCACCGTTTTTTATTGGTGGACCAAGAGATATGCGGCGTCGCTATTTAAATGCAATGACTCTTGTTCAGCGATTTGGTAAACCTGATATATTCGCAACAATGACCTGTAACCCTAATTGGCCTGAAATTAAGGAACATTTAGAAGAAGGACAAGTGGCACAGAATAGACCAGACTTGCTAGCGAGAATATTCAGAGCAAAGCTAATGGCAGCTAAAAAAGAAATGATTGATAAGAGTTTTTTTGGTGAAGTAGCAGCTTTTATATCTGTGGTTGAATTTCAGAAGCGAGGCTTGCCACATGCACACTTCCTTATTATTTTAAAGCATGAAGCAAAGATCAAGAATCCGGAACAATATGATAAATTTGTTTCAGCAGAGATACCAAGCACATTCAACTCACACCTGCGAGCTACTGTACTAAATCATATGATTCATGGACCTTGTGGTGATGTAAACCCTAAATGCCCTTGTATGAAAGAAAAAGATGGGAAACCATACTGCAAGGCTCGCTATCCAAAAAACTTTACACCCTTCACAACGAACAATGATGATGGCTATCCAACATATAGACGTCGAGATACTGGTGAAAAGATACGTATTCGTGGACATGTGATGGATAACCAATGGGTAATCCCTTATAATCCTTATCTGTTAGCGCTTTTTGATTGTCATTTTAACGTTGAAATATGCTCCACTATACAAGCGGTGAAATACCTTTATAAATATGTCTATAAAGGGCATGATCGAGTTTCTTTTCTCGTTGGAAATACTGAAAATGGTGAGGCTGTTAATGAAATTGATAACTTCCAGTCAGGAAGATGGGTATCACCACCAGAAGCAGCTTGGCGGACATTTGGCTTCGATTTATATGAAATGTCACCTCCAGTCATGCCACTGCCGGTTCACTGTCATAATTCGCAGAATATAAGTTTAAGTCCTGCTGAAAAATTAGAAAAATGTTGTTTCTAATGGACGCCGATGTAGGACTCCTTTAACTAATTTTTTTGAAACTAACAAGTCAAGCATTGATGGTCCAAAATATCTATACTCTGAATTTCCAGAGCATTTTACTTGGGATGACAGAGCAATAATATGGAAAGAAAGGAAAAGGGGTTTTATGGTTGGACGGTTAACATTTGTAAGTCCTTCAGATCCTGATAGATATTTTTTACGTCTTTTATTAGCTAATGTTCGAGGCCCAACATCTTATACTGATCTGAAAATAGTCAATAATCATATTTGTACCAGCTTTGAGGAAGCATGTATAAAAAGGGGAATAGTTGAGCAATCTGATCTTGCAGAACAATGTCTAGATGAAGCACTACAAGTTCAGATGCCTCATGCATTATGAAATTTATTTGTGACACTATTAATCTTCTCTAAACCACCAAATCCTGCTGAGCTATGGGAGAAGTATTATTATTACTTATCAGAAGATATAAGAAACAACTCAGCCTTTTCAGAAAACCAGATTCTAGCACAGACTGTAGAAAAGATAGAACAGTTACTTGAACATATGGGCAAAAATTTATCTGAATTTGGGTTTCAACATTTAAAAGAAGTTTAAGATCAGACATTACGGATCACAAGAGGTGTACGTGATGTTATGGAAGCTCCAATACCAGCTGAATATATAGCAGCTCGAAAACAGCTTAACAATGACCAGAAAAAAGCTTATAAGGCAATAATGCAGAAGATTAAAGTCAATGAACCTGGTGCCTTTTTTGTTGATGGTCCAGGAGGGACAGGTAAGACATTTCTATATTGTGCATTATATGCTAAAGTTAGGGAGATGGGTAAGAAAGTCCTTCCAACTGCATCGTCTGGCATTGCTGTAGCAGGCTTGCCAGATGGAAGAACTGCACATTCTAGATTCAAATTACCAATCGATCATGATATATCATTAGCTTGTAATGTACCTAAACAAGGCAGTCTTGCTGCATTATTAAAGGAAGCAACTCTCATTATTTGGGATGAAGCTCCAATGGCACATAAGGCAAGCATCCATGCTCTAGACTTATTATTGCGAGACTTATGCAACAGTGATACACTATTTGGGGGGAAGATAATCGTATTTGGTGGAGATTTCAGACAAGTGTTGCCATTCCTTCCTCGCAAAACACAAAAAGAAGCTGTTGATGCAAGTTCAGTGTCCTCTCATTTATGGGAACAATTCACCAGATTTCACTTACATGAAAATATGCGTGCCCGTGAAGATCCTGACTTTGCTTCCTTTCTCTTGTCATTAGGCGATGGAAAACTACAGCAAACTGAACAGGCTACTTTAGAAATGCCACGGATTATAAATTGTATACTAAGCTCATCATCAGAAACACCTACGATATTGATGAATCTATTACTGCCAGATAATGATAATGCTCACAGTGGGTCACATGCTTTTGTTAACAGAGCAATATTATCATCTAAAAATGATGATGTCGATGCAATCAATTCACTCTTTATTGAAAAGTTTGAAGGTGAAAGTGTTACTTATAACAGTTTCGACACTTTGCTTGATGACAATTCCCATATTTACCCCACAGAATTCCTTCACACCTTATGTCCAGGAGGCATGAGCCCTCATCAACTTGTGCTTAAAAAAGGCAGCCATGTTATGTTATTACGGAATTTGAATCCCTCAAATGGTCTATGCAATGGAACTCGACTAATATGTAAGAACTTCCTTCCAAATATAATTGTCTGCAAACTGCTGCAGGGTATTTCAAAGGCACAGAAGTATTATTACCATGGATTAGTCTCCAGCCATCCTCATCTTCAGACTTCCCTTTTCAGTTTCAACGGAAGCAATTTCCAATTAAGCTATGTTTCGCAATGACTATCAATAAATCTCAAGGACAGACATTAAATGAAGTTGGGGTTTATTTAAAGAGTCAATGTTTCTCTCATGGACAACTATATGTTGCATTGTCTAGAGCTCGACAAGCTTCGAAGCTTAATGTATTTGCATTTCCAAACCAGCAACATCAAAGACCAAATTTAGTTCGAAATGTTATATCATTTGAAGTACTTGCCAAAGCTGGAATCATACAAGTATATGTCTTATATTGATACACTTATACATTTGATGCAGGATGCACACAGTTAACCAGTTTATTTATTGCCAACACCATACAAGAATCGAAAGCATTGCAATGATAAAAACCACACAACAACTTAGCCTGAAAAACTAATATATTATTGTTCGAATCTGCAAAAAAAAGTGATGTCTACTAATAACGACAGATCCAATGACCACACAGTTCAGCTTATACCACTTTAAATACTATGCAAGTATCTTTCATGTCTGTTTGATATATTAGACTTACCACGATGTTTCTTATATTATGTTGGTATCTTTAAGATTTCTTCCATATATTACACTAATTCATAATCTGCATTTTCCACAGAACCCTATAAATATTCAAAGGAACAGACGAAATCAGTTCAGCTACAACTCTGAATTCAAGCAGTTTAATTGTACAAATACTGTAAAGAAGACTGAAATATATGCTACGGCAGGCAGTTTTTGTTCAAGGATTTACATCACGCGACAGATATGTGGTAACATCTATATTACATGCTATTGTAACTCTCTGAACATGATCAGAAATGTAGAGTATTGAAATTTAGTAATCTGATAAATATTATTATGTTTTGACATGCCAAAAGTGACATCCAGGTATGATGTGTTCCATATCTGCTCTTTTTGCTTCTGATATCTATACTATCAATTCATTCATTCACTGATTTTTTAATTTAGGTAATTATTTTATTAACAATACTTAAAGTATCATATAAGATCAATAACCATATTACATTGCAGAACACATTCTACAATCAGTTGCAATGTATGCTATTCATTTTTCATCTTAAAATAAATGGAAAGCAAAAAAAAAAATGATACTTTAGTTGTACTGATAGATTTTAATAGGGAACAACTATATAAGTTAGTTTTCAACCACACCATTCACCCCATTTTACAAGCTACAATTTTCATGAATTTCTGGAATTGGTAAGATAATATAAATAAGAACTACATATGCATCACTGTTCAATGTACAGTTGTCTATGCACAGTAAAAACTGCTGCCTACAATAAGCAATAGGGTATGGTATGCTAATTTTACTTATGACAAAGTAGTTTGACTCTTTTTAATTACATAGAAGGTTCTACTACTCTTCACTTTAACATGTAGAAGCCATTTATATGCAAGTGATATTTTCCATTAAATTCAGATTTTCTCCTAACTTTTATGGTTCTCTTTTATTTCGAAGATCTTCTTGCTTTGGCTTATTGTTGAACACCATAACTTCTGCTTTTACCAAACGGTTAGTTACTCCTTCTCGGAGACTATACGAGATTTTATTAGTGTTATTCCATTTTAGGTATGTCTTCACGTGTTATTGCTTTCGTTTTTTTTTTTTTTTTTTTGTGTTTAGTATATCTCTTCCTTTGCTGCTGAACTATATGCTACCTTTATTCTATGAGTTGCTTCCTATCATTTCAGTTTATTAGATTGATTACTGGTGAATTATACTGCTAGAAATAAATTGAATAGCTATTACAAGACATATGACAGTATTTGTATTACTATTAGGCTGTTTTAGACATGCATTACCTCTGCTAGCTTTTTCAAAAACCTTCAATTTCCTTCTTCATCTTATTCAGTTCTACTGATGCTGCTGAAATAGTAGTTCAAAGAGCTTTAACTTTCTTCCTAGCATAAATATAAAACTTGGCGCCTTCTATTTGGTTTCTCATAACTGCGATTTTCTCCACTATTACCTCCGTATGTTTCAATGCATGAAATAGATTATTGCTGATATAGAGTTGACAGTACAAGGATGCCGCAATATTTATAATGCATTTTCATTAGTTTGTGCAAGTTACATTCTCTTTGATGAAACAACTTATGTAAGTTACATTATTCTTTTTCCATAGAATAACAAAAATAACTTGCTGATTATTACAAAGCTTTCTATTTCAAATTCTACACTAATGAATTAAATTAGAAATACATCCTAAGCTCAAAATAGATATGAACTACGGTAGAAAATATCAAGTTTACTAATTCACTGAATTTATATTCTCCATTTTACAGAGCAATTATGAAACCTGAATATAGACCTCTTAAAGAATTAACTACCAAGAATAAAAATTATGCTGTAAAAGTTAAAGTGATCCATAAAGGATCACCTCAGAAGCCTGAAAACAAATCAAGATACCAGAGACTGTTACTTGAAGATGCAGAGGTACTACAAACTAAAGTTCAAACATGACCTACAAATCTATAAACATGTATATGCTAAAAATCACTGATACTGTTTTTCCCAAGGATTCAAAATGAAGGCTACATTATTCAACAATGACATTGAAGCATTCGATGAGGCACTGCAACGAAATGGAGAATATGTGATATCTAATGCAAATGTTACACAAGTACCTGCTCAACATGCTACACGACCACAGGAACATGCTCTTGTTATCAACAGAAGAGCTATCATAGAACCAGTTCCAACTGATCCTGCTGTGTTAGAACCACAATATTGTAACATAGGTGCAATACCACGGAGCATCAATGATGATACACTTTATGGTATATATATCAATAACAACTCTTATATGTGCATCTTTTAATATTTTAGCTTAAATGTAACATTTAAAAATAAATAACAAACTATATTTGTAGATGTATTAGGTATTGTAATATATGCAAATGGACCAAGATCAATACCTAAAGCTGATGGTGGAGAAAATCAAGTATTTGAATTCCGCATTATTGACCATAGGTACAAATCAATATAGGTTTATCAACATTTCGCAGTCATTCAGTTTATAACTGTTTTATCATAACACTAAACTTGATATTGGTGCAAACCAGTTATGACAGGCCTATTATAATTTCTCTTTGGAATGAAATTGCGCAGCCGTATGCACATCTAGCTCAAGAATGGTCTAATTCACTTAATGTGATTGGTTTTACAGCTTTAAAAGTCCGAGGCTATAGAGGTAATAACCAAGCCACAATTATTATCTTATAAGATTGAACATTGCATGACTGCCATCCATTGCAGATTCTGAAAATGTTTAGAGTTTCTAATTTCCCTGTATACAGGATTTACTCTTTGTTCATCAATGTCAACCTCCATCATTCTAAATCCTAAGGGACCAAAGGCAGATGCATTGCGTTCTTGGTAAGTAGGGGTAAATTCTATTTATGCAAAGAATCGCTATGATCTTTCATTTCACAAATATAATGTATTCATTTTTTAAAGGGTTGTTGTAAATGAAAGTAAATTAACTGATTGGCAAGCAAAGCTCGTGCTACTACTAGCTGCAGACGCAAAACCAATAAAGATGACAGCAATACAATTGCAAGAGCGTAAGGTATACTAGCTATGCAAAAAGCAAATGAGCATAAATTTCATACACCAAAAAACAATTTCATATATTAACAGATTTGGTCTTGAATTTCAGGCTCATAATACTTGGCAAGAAGAACAGTTTACCTTATATGCAACCCTTAGCAATGCCATAGTTGAACAACTTCACCTTTATCACCACCAAGCGTGTAAGTCTTGTAGAACATCACCACTAACAGCATCACCATTCAGTTGCAAGTCTTGTATGCCTACAGAGACCAAGTGTGTGCCTAGGCAAAACATGGATTTTACCACATTAGCCTACACATTCTTCACCCATTCATGAATTATGCCTCTGTAGGAAGTAATGACTTAAAGTACATCAAATGAAACTAGGCTAATATATAACAACACAAATTGCTGCAGGATAATGAAGAAGCACTAAAGACAATAATTGAGGAGCTGAAAGTTAAATGGGCAACGATTACTGTTGGCCCAACTGTTGCACTTAGTAAAAGCCGTGCGTTATTTTGGTCTGCTCGTGAAGTCAACATTGAATAGCTCTGTTGATCATTTTACATATGCATTACCTATTATCTAGAATATTAAGTGGAACATTAAAACTTTGATCCCTACTGAACTTATTATAATATGTAATGAAATTAGATTTTGCATTGCAAAGTCCCGACATTTTAAGAAGAATTTCGAGGCTTTAGACCCATTTGCCTTTGGAATTCACATATGCTATATCAAATACACTACCTAATTAGTTTTGTTTGTTTAAAAATATATGTTGATATATGCTTCAATGTTATTTTCTACAATATGATTTAAACTTTGCAATAGATCAAAAACAAAATCGGAAATTTATGTACAGATTTAGCTTACAATCTCCAAAACAATGCTATACTAGCCATTAACTAATTACAAACATAACTACTTTTTCTTAGGATGACCAGCATCTTGCGCTTTATCTTTCTCGAACACCTTCCCCTTTGCATACCTCCTCAGTCGCGCCACTACCTCGGCTTTTTGTCCACATAGATGCAAGCCTAAACTACGCAACCTTTTCTTCAACTCTAACACACGCAAACAGCTATAACAACTTCACCTAATATATTAAAACAAATAATAAAAAAATAAGCGACTATTTTGACATACAAAAATAATACTAGCTATGGTTACAAATATCGAAACAAAAGTAAATTGAAACTATGGGATTAACAAAAAATACTACGAGAAATTATTAATACAACAACCTACTTTATCACATATGATACAATTACAAATTTACAATGTATATAATGGCATAATCACGTTCAATACTAACAACCCCAACAACACACTCACAAACACCGCATCACCATTTTCGGGCATCACGCGCGATGTCACGACTAGTTTTAAAAAAAAAAGTATAAAGATGAGACTCTTACAAGATAATTAAAATATAAAATTGTTATTAGATAATTAAAATTTTAGAAATTAAACAGCCCTCATTTACTAAAATACCATTTTAAATATTTCTAGAAATCTAAAATTTTAGAAATTAGGCCGCCCTGATTGGAAACAGAAACTTGAACAATGAACAGTAGTAGTCGTATATATTTACAAAGTGGAACAGAAAAAAGGAAAAAGGAAAAGAAAAAAGAGGGGTTGTTTGTTTAGTTTGGGGAAAGAAGTGAAGTGAGAGCGTAGTCTGATTGTCATCTGCGAGTATGAGTAGTGAGTTGTGAGTTCCGTCAGTCTCCAGAGGAGGTTGAAGGACGGTGTGAGTGTGTGGGTATAATTGTTTTTGCATAAGAAATTATTTTTTTTGGAGGGGTTCAAAAATTCCCCAAATCGAAAACCCCAATTATCATAATCATAGTAGATGGGGTTGAGTTAGGGAAACTCAGGAAATCAACAAATCAATCAATTAAAACAATAAAATCAGTGAGTGAGAATGGCTCAAAAGCTGGTGCTCCAGCTCAAAGACTTGGGATCCAAGTTCGAATCTCCCCCCTCTTCCAAAGATTCTCTGCTCAAGCTATTGAAGGTAGGTGGTTTCTTGATTTTACATTACTCTACCCTATTTTTGAATTATGATTTTTTTTTTTTGGCTACTAATTCTGGATGCCCAAATTCATTTTAGGGTTTTCTTTCATAATCAACATTGTGCATGTGCCCTAAAACACCCCCATTCTATTCTATTCTTTAGCTTCAAAACTAAGATTGTTTAGTGGAGATGGACTCTGTACAGGAAGTCCTGAACAAACTTCTTGTATGAGGGTCAGGGTGTTTACTGAAGAGAATTTGACGTTATACTTTCATTCATGCCTCTACCCGATCCATATCATTTTGGGATTTTGTTTACAAAAAAAAAAAAAAAGTGCTATTGCTGCGAAAGTCTGTTATCAATTGCTTCCATGATAAAGTTGGTTGAGTTTCAACTTTCATAGTTAATATATGGTTTTATGCTATATACTTTTATCTGTGAGTTTCTTATGATTTGATGGCTTTCTTTTTTTCTTTCTCTTAATAAGTTATCAACATTTTGGCTACTTTTTTTTCATCTCTTTATATATCGACAAGGTAAAATCAACATTGTTGATTTTCGTAATATCTTATTGAGTTTTTGTTTTTTTTTTTTTTTGTTTTTTTAAAGATATATAATTGTAGATTACTTGTTCTCTATATGCCTTTTTCTGTTCAGCAAGCTATCACTATTCTCTCCGATTTGGAACAATCTCCGCCAGCATCAATATTAGAGTCAATACAACCGTTTTTGAAGGCCATTGTCAAACCTGAGTTGCTGAAACATCAAGATAAGGATGTGAAACTACTAATTGCTTCTTGTCTTTGTGAGATCACTCGTATTACTGCACCTGAAGCTCCATACAGTGATGAAATTCTTAAGGTCTGCTATTGGGTCTACTTTAATACTTAATGAACATAGTCACTTTTATTTTTGGCTAAAATTCCTTGTCTGCTCCTTTTCACTTGCAGGATATTTTTAGTTTAATAGTTGGTACTTTTAGTGGATTAAGTGAGACAAGTGGACCATCATTTGGAAGGAGAGTAATCATTTTGGAGACTCTTGCTAGATATAGATCATGTGTTGTGATGTTAGATCTTGATTGCGATGATCTAGTATGTGAGCTGTTCAGGACATTTCTTGCAGTTGTAAGGTATGTTTCATTTGATATTATATAAGAGACAGTTAACACAGATTTAATTTGCAAGGCAACCTTCTATTGGTCTTTGTTTTATGTTGTGTGCCCTTGTTTTTTTTCCTTGCTAATACTTTGGGAAATCAAATGTAGAATATACTCGATGACTATCAGTTGTGGTGATTATGATTATGACTTGATGTACTATTGTGTGCAGAGATGATCATGCAGAAAATGTTGTAACATCAATGAGAACAATTATGTATGTTCTTCTGGATGAAAGTGAGGATATCAATGAAGATCTGCTGCTAATTTTGCTTTCTACATTGGGACAGAATAAAAAGGTGGGAATATTTTATAACACCCCCCTTCCCCTCCCTCCTTAATATGCTGTGTTTTATATTTTATATTTTTCATTTGAACTGATATCATGCTGTATGTCTTGGTGTTTCAGGATGTTACAGATGCCGGAAGGAAGCTTGCCATGAATGTGATAGAACATTGTGCTACTAAGCTTGAATTTGCTGTGAAACAATTTCTCATATCTTCAATGACAGGGGAAAATCCTTTGAATTGTGAGGTTGATTACCATGAAGTTATATACAATTTGTATCGCTGTTCACCTCAAATTCTGTTGGGAGTTGTACCTTACCTGACAGGAGAGCTACTGGTAACCTCAAAGTTTATTGCTTCCAAATTTATTTCCGCTAACTTTGTGCATTACCCCAAACCGCGAACTATAAACGTTGAATTATGCTAGCGAATGCTCAATTTGACTAATTAGGCTGGGAAATGTGAACCTTTACCAAATGTCCTACTAGCGAATTAGGTAATACTGGTTTATGTGATATACAAAGAGTGGACTTCACTGCCACACATGCACTCAGAGATTTAGGTCTAGTATCAAATGAGAACCATAATTATTGTGAAAACTACCTTTAAACTATGCGCTAAAGAACATACAGTTGACTTTATCATGGCAGATAGTGATAAAGAGAAATTACAAAAGTTATAAGATACTGTTGGTCTGCGCTAACCTTCGTGAGTCATTGTGGTTATTTTCCCCACTACATGTACAGAACTCTGTTAATCATTGACCTTCCATTTTCCTCACCTAAGTAATTGATAAAAAAATTATGCCTTTTGTCACTCTTTGGCTCTGTTGTAGACCAGAATCGGTCCACAACAAACAACAGTTGTTTACGGAATAATTACGAGAATAAACTATGAATGATTAGGAAATATTGATTGTTTGATTGATGGTAGTAATAATATTGAGATTTTACAGTGATAAATATGACTTGAGGTCATAACTCTCAGACATGGCTTGAGGCCATTACTCTCCAAAACTTTCCTCACAAATTTCTGAATAATTCTTCTTCTTACCTCCTTCCTAGACTAAATACAATCAATCCAAAAGACTTGGCTATTTTAGGACATTTAGAGACATATAGGAGAAAGTTACACAGTACAAATTAGTGTAATTGACTTAGCTTAGTCACATGATTTCAATATCTTTGACCTCAACTTCTTGGATGGCTTCTTGGTCAGTTTAGTTACACGAGTCTGGTAAGTTGACCATAGAGTTACCAGCACAAGGTGGTGGTTTCCTTCTAGAACAAACGTGTAAAGGCTGACTTGGGGGAGTTGGTGGGCCACCACCTTGGTCCGTGACTGGCTCCTAGAGCGTAAATTTTAAATTTTATTTACCAAACCTGAATGCAATTAATTAAGGCTATGTATGATGTTTATATATTAGACTATTGAAGGTAATTAATTATTGCAGAATATAATATTTGGAGATTACACAATATAAATGTACTAATAATAATACTCGTATATTGTAGGCTTGATGTTTCGAAATTGAAAATATTCTCTGTTTTAATCAAAGAAGACAAATTTACTAAAAATCGATTTGAATGAATAGCAATTTTAATCTGTAGTAATTTACGCATCACATGGTCTTTTCACCGGAGCCTCGTCCCATATATAAACATATTATGTAATTTATGGGGTTTTATCCCCTTTCCCTGCTATATTTTGCAGTTGGTACTAACATCTTCCATCAACGTTATCAGCTTGAATTTTCAGTTAGTAAATGAAAACTGTTTACATTTTTTTTGCTCCTCAACCAGAATGACCAGTCAGAAGCTCGTCTTAAAGCTGTTAATCTGGTGGGTGAGCTATTTGCACTCCCAGGTTCTGCAATTGCTGAAGGTTTTCAACCCATATTTGTGGAGTTCTTGAAGAGGTTAACTGATAGAGTAGTTGAGGTTCGGATGTCTGCCCTTGACTATGTAAAAAGATTTCTTCTTTCAAATCCTATAAGGCCTGAGGCTGCTCAAATACTCGGTAATATCTGTTCTATGGTTTAGTGAAATATTTGCTGTTATGTGTCTGTTGTTTTACATTCCAAAATTCTGTAGGTGCCCTGCATGATCGGCTCTTGGACTATGATGAAAATGTGCGAAAGCAAGTTGTTGCTGTGGTGTGCGATGTTGCTTGCTATAATCTTGATTCCATTCCAGTTGAAACCACCAAACTAGTAGCGGAACGTCTTCGTGACAAATCTGTAATTTTTTAACCTCATCATGTAGTTTTTGTGACGGTGTTGACTTGTTTTCTTATTCTTTAAGCTCTGGTTATGCAGTTGCTTGTGAAGAAGTATACCCTTGATAGACTTGCTGAGTTATTCAAGCTGTACTGCTTAAAATGCAAAGAAGGGTGTGCTAATGAATACGGATGGATACCTGGAAAGATTTTGAGGTGTTTCTATGACAGAGACTTCCGGTAAGTACAAGTGTTTCAAATATAGGGTGATGTGGGATAATTTTAATGATTTTAGTTGTTAGAATAACTTGCAATAATTGTTAAATATCTTGTTCATCGCATTTTTTCTTTCTTCAAAAAATTATCCAATTACTAACTACTCAATAGGTCAAATCGTGACTTAATTATTTCAAAAGATGTTTACAAAAACTACCCTTTAAAACGCTTTTAACTTAATGTAGCAATTTTCACAAGATTTCTATAGATTTTCAATTTTTCATAGTGTTGAAAGCACAATTTCTGGCCAAAACCATCTTCCTTTTTTGTTATGAAATAGCTGAGTAAGTGACATATTAAATTGGGAGTGGTTGACAAATAACCTATGTTTCTTCTCGTTCTTCGAATAAATTAAACTGCATTCACTTGTTTAAGTTGGATAGCTTGGTAGTTTTTTTAGATGTTTCTATTGATGACAAATCATGCCATTATATCATAAAGAAAACCATCCATCTGTCTGCTATTTAAGTTTGACTTTAATTTTTGTTCTGATCTTTTGAGGCCCAAATACTTTGATTGTATGTGGGAAAACTCACCTGAAAAAAAATAGGAGATTTGAAAACAAACAGCCATCCATTTTTCAGGAGGACATTAAACTAGTCAAAAGGTCTCTCTATATGAAACCTATTGGGGTAAATGTTTCATAATGAGGGCCTAATATTTTTTCTAACTCAGTTTTGTAAGGATAAATCTTGTAGAGAAGAGGCATGTAACATAACCATATTGTCTGTGCAGGTAATTATCTTGTGGCCATGAAAAATGTTGTAATAGAAGATTTAGGATCATGTTTAAATCCGAGGGTAGCATCAAGATGTTTGGGGAGGATAGTGTGAGATGATTAGACCTTGTTCTTTTCAGAGATTTTCAGTTCAGTCAGCTAACAGACTAGCTGATTGAGAGTCTGTAGTTAATATTATTTTTAGTTATTTCACCCAAAAGAATAGTGCGCTAGGGTATCATCTTTTGGATATTACCATGCAATGGTTGTCACTTTAAATTTCTGTTTTATTATACAAGGAGATTTGCCATTGTTAATTTGTTTCAATGTGCAATTGTGCTTGGAGTGAATTATCCTTTTAGAGCTTGCCAAGTTGTATAGTTAGAAAGCAATTCTTGAAGCTAATGTTGAATCTAGAACTCTTAGTGGCAATCCCAAAGAAAATGATGATATTTACAATTGTGGACAAAGAGTATTCTGGGTACCAAATAGAATGAAAGCACATGAAGTGTAACTTAGTAGACCTGATCGAAGAAAAGAAGAGAAATGTAATTTTTATTGTTTGGGAGGGGGGTGGAGCGGTAAGGGGGAGGGGGTGTTTTGATTTTATAGTTGTGGACATATGTAATTGTGTATGTTTGGATGAAGCCTCTTGAACTAGCACGAGCCTTTCTTTAAGAATTTAGACCTCATCTGTTCTTTAGACACGACTACCCTCGGTTGGTGTGTATGTTGGGGGGGGGGGGGGTTGAAAATTAATGTTGCATGGATGTATATTTTGTTTCTAAATTGTAAATAAGGTAATTTTCTTCGATGAAGACAACTCATTTGAAGATTTAAATTTTTTTAAGCTCAATAGGAAAAATCTAGGAATGCCAATTGATGTTGAAATTAGTTATATAAAAAAGAAGGATGTAACAATTCATAAATATGTTTGAACCAGAAAAATCCATTTAAATGACTTGCCTATTAGTGCCACATTCATTCGTGAACTTAGTTGTAGAAGGCAAGCGGTGCCTTGGTGTGCCTTTCATAGGTAAGTGTGCCTATGCATGAGGCATAATTTTTTTTTTTT
>PYUH01001396.1:88977-113233 GCA_016808085.1 Suaeda aralocaspica
CAGCATTCCAAAGATTTTCTTCCATATACGTTTCGTTCTAGGTGCTCTTCACTCCTGGGTATATCACCTTGGGGAAGGGATGCGAAAATAAACAGAGAAATTACATTTTAGGTTATCCATCAAGACAAACAATACAAACTCTACTAAGAACAATAAAATTCCACAAAAATAAACTAGGCTATTTGATTGTGTGGCCTTGAGTCTTTACTCTCTACTCTCTAATTACACAGATTGAAAAGTCTTGTTGAAACAGATTAAGCAAATTACCATGGAATGAATCTTTCAGCACCACATGTGAGTCCATATCAAATCAAACCAAGAAGGACTTTACATTAGACTAGGATAATAGATCACAAATTTGTCACGTAGTAAAATAAATATTTCAATTGGTCCCATTTCTGATTTCTGGAGACTAATGTTACAGACGTACAAGATTGAAGCTTGAAAGCGGTTTTGTCTACAAGATAATGTGACATCTCCCTGGAATCGTCAGTGGAAAGAGCTCCTAAGTGACTATGTTTCCCAGGGCTCAAGGATGTTTCATGTGTTGGAAACCCTGAATTCCTAGGTGAAAAGTAGGCAGGGGAGCTTCATGAGCATTGCAGTAGCAACGGCAACACACAGTTCAACTGCTTTTTTTTCCAAGAGGAACACAAAAAGCCAAATGGTTGCATATCAGTTGGTTTTTAAATTTTATATAGTATAGTAATCAGTAATTCCCCATCATCAAGGACCAGCAGCAACAGATGAGATTAGCGGAAGTAACATACACGAAGGATGTAAATTATAGACGCTATCAACTGTGGATTGTTAGTATGAAGATTGGTAGAGATTGCAAGTTGAATTAGAATTACATTATATCCAGAGGAGAAGGAGAAAGGCAAGAAGGTTCACTATAATTAGAAAAATGTGTTTGAGTTTCTAAAGAACACTATAAATGGAAGCACTTAACTGGGAAGGATGGCTAAACCAAGCTAAGTAACCAGGTAAACAAATAATGTAAATTCAAGAACAGAAAAAGTCAACTTAATTAAGAGTAGGAGATGCAAAGCAAAAAAGTAAAACAAGAATACATATTTTCTATAATATGCTTAGTTGTCATTATAAATTTTGTTGATTATTTAGCGAGAATTAAGCAAAATTAAAATTTGAAGTATTCTCAAATTTTCCCATATTCCAGCAGTATACTTCCAAAAAATGGGCTGGTACTCTGGTAAGTACATAAGCGTAGAGGCATGTCATAATGATGATGATGATTTCAGATCATTGTCTGTAAATCATAATACTTCCTCTACACATTTCTTAAGAAATTTTTCTAATACTCCACTTTTGGCTACGTTCACCCCATGTATCCAGCCACCCTCACTCACCCAGCATATGAGAGAAAGGATTCATCACACAAATCCCTTGAAGGTGATCAAAAATTTTTTAAAAACAAATTCATATTGTAGAAAACTGCATCTGGAGAAATGTAATGATAGAGAATAGAATTGAGATTTTCACTCATTAACCTAGGATATATCGGCATCAGGTATATGATTCTATTAATTAGCATTTCTGGCTTCGCTTCTTTAAGTCTTTTTGAGGGCTTATGTTGTTTGAAAAAGCCAAACCGTTTCTTCAACCTTCTTATGGTTCACATTTAAGACAACTGCTACCCTTGACCATTCATGCTTGAATTGTTGAGATGTCCTTGAATGTGTTTGGGAGAATTCAGCCCAAGGAGTGTCTCCCTAGTATATAACATGCCAAGAGGAATATCAACATTGGTATACAGAAATGGAAGGGGAATGTTCTTCTACCTGGTATGTTAGATGTTATCAAAGAATCTAACTAAACTTTATTTGACAAGGATTCCTAATAGAATCAGTAAAGGAAACATGATAGGTGAAAGTAAAGCCAACTGGACTAAAGAACCATAAGGTAAATGAAGATTGAGCTATGATTAGCTTCAGCTCTCTTCAAAGTGGTTAGTGAGAGAGAATGGCAGTTTACCCTACAAAAGATTATATTATAAGTGTGATATCTCAGTGTTTATACTTCATTATCGTGTTATCATTGGGTGCTATGGTGAGGGAGTAAAAGAGGCAGACAAAATCAAGGGTTAAAGCATTACCAGAATCAAGTGCATCACTTCCTGATGTGAAACTGTTGGCTCAGCATTAAAAGTCGGACCGTTTTCGACATCCTCTGAAGCACTAGCAGTATATTCTAGACCAACTCTCCTATCAGTTCTTGAAGTTTCTTCTGAGCTCTTTTCCCCTTAACCCTAGAAGGTCGCATATTGATGGATGAAATTAAGAAACAGACATCAAGTTCATTAGTGTGCTCTCAGTTAAGAAGATAAGGATTTGTACCTCTTCGCGATGTCCTGGTTTTGACTCATCTGAGATCTTATTTCTTTCTGGGGATCTGTAACAAGCATAGCTTTATCAAAAAAACAAGATGAACCTCTTTTATTTTTCAATCCAAATTATATTAGCCCTTAACATTTTGGACCTCAGTCGATGGTTTAAATAATTTTTCTCCTTTTTTCCATCATATCCATTCGTCGCTCGCCTTCCAAACCTTTTCTTACAGTTCATATAAATGTTACACTCGATACTCTTAGTAATTATGAGCTTAGTTTAGGACTTAAGATCCAAAGAACCAAAGCAAATTGGTCAGACCATGAACACAAGCAAGTTAGACAGCAATACTTAAATAACACTTACGTCATCTTAGCAGGACCTCATAGTGTTTGTCTTCTGCAAGTGAAATAACGGTGAGAAAGGTGGGGAAGTCTATCGGAGTAGACAAGCACTACAGAGAAATTTTTTCATCATTCGAAAAATATACCTTTTAAGTCCTTGGCCATCATCAATGGTCTCCCCACGTTCCTTTCCTAACTGAAGCCCTCCACATCTCCATCATCATATAGTATCTTACAATGACATTAATGTGTCAAAATCCATGATGAAGCATCATTAAATACACAGGTAACAACATTTCCACGGAGGTGTTGAAGGCACGAGTGGAAAACAGCAGGGCGGGAAAAAATGGCATTGCAAAGGCACATATAAGAACCAACACACACAAATGAAGAAACGAAGGGAAAAACTGAGCAACAGCTTACCACATGTTTCTTTTTTCAGGATCTAAGATTTCACCACCCCTCGTAAAACCTGTTCACAAAAAATATACTGTGTTCAGCCAAATTAATCAAAAACCCTTTTTAAATCACAACATCAAAGCCATAACTCCCTGTGTCCTCTATCTTGCTCCACTACCTTAGTGGGCATTAACTTTTTTTCATCAATGGAATGTTCTATTACATTTTCTCACATGGTGAGCCCATACAATTCTTCTAAAAATATTTCTGTGTTCAACCATCTAGAAATGTGAAAAAACATAAAGGGCAAATATGGAATGACCGAGTAGAATTCAATTAACTCTATTTTGGTCTTATGGATTTTTATGAATTTGATATTTTCCTTAATCCGAGCTTTACACTCTGATCAAAGCAAAGTCAACAGAATTAAAGGGAAACTCAAACAGAATCAAAGTATCAACTAACTATCCAATATGCCACGTCCAAGCTCATCAAATTGGTCCTAAAGGCTATTGCAAGTAAATGGACGCAGCGCTTCATCGAAGTAAACTAAGGCACATCTTGACCCTCTGGAGAATTATATTAGATTGCAAGTCATGCACTGAAACTGGAGTGCACTTACTCCTTACAAACCTTGTTTAATTCCATCTTCTAATTGAGGTCCATTTTCACTTAATAGCTTGTTTTGGAAAAAAAATATTCCAAAAAACAAATATAGAATCAACAAAACAGTTCTACTTTCACTAAGTAGTCAATCAATAAAAATCAGTTGTTTTGTAAAATTAGGAAATTGTGAAGGATAACTCAAACCTTTAGTCGATTGACTCAAAATAAGTCATAATTTAATCAACTAAGATTAAGTTTTGGCTTTTAGGAGTATCTTCTTCAATAGGTCAAGTGACCACTGAGCAGTTGAGCAATGCCAACAAAAACTAAAAAATAAACTCATCATTCGCGACCTAACAGTCTCCAACATTCAAATTTGAGATTACAAAACAAAAAAAAATAAAATAAATAGTGAATTGAAGATTAAGATTAATGATGACAAAATTTCAGAAGTTAAAATTCATTTCACCATTTTCTCTCCACTTAATCGTGATGCTCAAGGGGTGTGCTTCTTTCCATGCTTGCATTTTTACTCTTAATAAAATACACTACTCCGTAACGAACTAAATGACTTTGAAGTTGACTCGTTTTTCCTAAACAATTTTTTTAAGTGATTAAAATTACATAAATGCCCATTCTAAATGAATAAAAAAAACTCATATCCCCCACAAGTTCACATCATTGGACCAGATTCACCTTCGCACCACTACCACCGGACACCTTCGCACAACAAGTTCTAAACCATCTTCGTTCCAGATACCTTCGCACTGCATCACCAAACCACCTATGCAACGAATAAATGCTTTACACCACTACCACTAGACTACCTCCGCACCAACCACCATGTCCCAAACCATCTTCGCACTGTCACACCACCATTATCGTCGACCTTTGAACTTTGCATTCTAAAGTGCGAACAATAAGAACAAAATTTGAAGCAATAAATCTATAATTCAAACAAAACTAGAGCCCTTTTCAACAAAACATTCAAAACAAAATCAGCACAGCTTTGAATCCTAAACTACCAAAACCCCCAACCTTCGACCCTAAATCCCGAATCCCCAATTTCAACCAAATTCGAAGCCCAATTTGGACTCAATTCAGACAGTGCAAAGCCAATGCAAACCCTAAATTCCCAAATTCGGCCAAATTCAAACCCAATCAAACCCCAAAATCCAAAATCCACATTTACACAACAAAAAAAACACCGTGGATATATTAATTATGAATGATGTGATAGTGGTGGTGGAGTAGTAGTGGGCTAGTGGCGGGGTAGTGGTGAACACCATGAAGGCGGCGGAAAAAGGGGTGATTGTGGTATTGGTGGCCGGTGGTGATCGAATGTGTGTATGAAGTGTTGTATGGAGAGGTATGATGGTGGTGGTGTTTAGGAGAGGTTTGGTGGTGATACTTAGGGCATAAATGAAACTCATAATATTGAGTTTACTAAAAGAGGAAAGACGTCCAAGTTGCAACTAAAACGTTACGGAGGTGGTTATATTAGTAGAATCCCCACCAAATCGGAAAACACCCCGACCAACCCACAACCCCCAAACAGTCAAACACCAACCCGAATATTCATTGATGCAAACCCACCTCGAAAATCCACATCCCTCACTTGAATTCTACCACACTACACCGAAGAACAAACACTAAGTATAGGAGAGGGAGTTGATTAGGGGGGCTTATCGAGCGGTCGATCGCGAGTGGGGAATGGCTCGATCGACTCATTACTCGATAAGCTTGATAAATTGAGCTTGACTCGTGATCAATATTGTTTGAGGGTGCTCGACTCGTGATCGATATGCTTGAAGATCGTTTCAGTTTTGTAGTAGAGTCGAGTCGGAGCTCGACTCGGTAACCTGACTCGTTAGCTCGTTAAAATAAGCTTGATCATCCAGAAAACTCGTCTCTTAAAGGCAGTGGGGAGTTGCAAACTTGCGACGTGGTAAGTGAGGGTCGTAGAGTTTGTGAGGTTATTATAAGTAAGAATTTAAGACCTCAGTGAATAAGTAACGAAAACAGTACCATCAATTCACAACATTTATCAAGGAATCTAAAAGATTGTACTAAAAAATTTACAAGTTTGTCAATCCATATTAATTATGGAATAAACCTTCTCCTAAAAGAATCACTCGTTTAAAAAGAAACCAAAACATAGAAAAATTGAACAAGCATCATTTTGTTAACTGATTGGCTAAGTGAGAAGTTGTTGTGCCTCCCGACGTGTTACTGATCAGAATCTTCAGAGTAGCGAAGTTTGTGCCAGAGTCTTATAGGGATGAGTCTTGGAGGTAAGAGAGAGAAGATGGAGGTTAGGGTTTTTCATGAATTGGAATTTGTTGGGAATAGAGAGGATTTTGAAGAAAGAAAGTAAAGAACAAATAGCATCGTGAGATTGGGCTCGAAAAGGAACTCTAAGTTTTGGACTTTTGGGCTTCACCTAACATGAATAAATGATTGCTGTGAGGTTGGACAATCATTGTGTAATGTTGTAGTAAATTGTTTTTGTTTTGGTTTGGTTTTATTAAATATTTAAATATTACTTAATAAATTTATCAAGCTGCTCGCGAACATATCGTAGAGGCTAGAGCTCACTCCCCTTGACTCTTTACGATCCGAGTCGAGCTCGAGTCGAGCTTTAACCGAGTCGATCACGAGTTGCTCGCGAGCAGCTCAACTCAATAAGCACCCCTAAGTTGAGGAGTGAAACAGGTGGTGGAAAATAAGGGAAAATGGTAGTTGTAGCAGAATGGGAGTGTGTTAAGGAGTGAGAGAGAGAAGGGTGGTAGAGATGACGGGGAAAGAGAGGGAGGATGGTGGAGTGGAGGGGGAGAGTAAGTAATTTGTGTTAAAAATTTAATCCTGATTTATTTAAATGCAATTTGAAAATAATATAAAGATGGGCAAATCAGATTGCGGCACGTTGCATGTTTAACTTGCTTAGTTGGTTCAACAGCAATGGCGGAACCATGATTGAGGTGTTAAAATAGGGTATGCAATATAAAATAACATAGATAAGAAGGCTCAAAATATTTATAAAAATTAAAATAATAAAAAAGAACCAAAAGGGGATTCTAACTTTAGTTTCTGCAAAATGTGTGTGATCTTGTCTTATCCTGTGATCATGTCTCCAAGCCACAACAAGAATTTATTTACTTCTTCAGTTTCAAATAGCTGCAACAACTGCTAAATGGAGCATAACAAATTCCTTTAAAAAATGCATCAATTCACTTTCTCTCTCCCCATCAGTCATCACATGTCTTCTATTTCTCTCTTTTCTTTTACACTCACAAACAATTCGTCGAAGAGCCAGTGTAACGCAATTTTTAGCAACTAATTTACAGAGAAGAATATAAATTTTCTAGAAGATAGGATAGAACTAAATATATTTAGGCATGCCCATGCCAAAACTCCAGATGTCATGACTAAATTAAGAAGGATAACCTTATGAAATTGCTTACTTAGTGATCCAAAGCATGACCTAATATGAGCAGAGCCAAAAGGGTTATTCATGACAATTTTTAAAAATAATTATGAATCATTGTCAATCAAAAAAAAGGTTGAATCCCTTATCAAAAGGTTCAGTCGGTATAAAATTCAGGTCAGAGACACAGGACTATATAGTCACTTCATAAAAGATCTTCTCTGATAGGTTCATAAGCTGATAACCAAAAAAAAAAAGCAACAGTTTCCACTTCAGAAAGAAAAGGACTACATTTAACTCCAAGAACTGACCAAGAGAATTTACGGAAATTTCCATAACAATATTAAGCTCAATGGATTTCTAAATTATCTAAAATAAAACCTTGGTCAACTAAATCTCAGCCTTTTTACCAGTCTTTGTTATGGTAGGACCTATAGTTCTTTGGTAAACTGCTTCAACCTCGTCAATGATTTGGAGAAACAAAAGAGAATTATATGCAGTCTCCTTTTTGGTATGATGGAAATCACAACTCACACGCATATATATATTTTAAAACTAACTAGACACTTACCGTTTATCCATTGGCCACCAAATTTTAATCCTGCAATCAACCAATCTGTGGTAGGACCATCACCTTCACTTGATGTGCACTAACAAAAGACAAATAGTCATGTAGATTGTGGGTTTGTCATGGTATTAAAACCCCAAAAAAATAGAAAAATAATAAAAAGGAGAAATGCATGCTCAATTGCAACGGAATGCAAAGGCCAGCTATCTTTAAACCGATAAGACTCAAAATTAGGTGACAAAAGATTAGACTCTTTTGAGCAAAGATCAGCAAATAGCACCCATTTGACTCTGATGTGCGCTCCTCTGAAGAAGAAATTATTCCATAATTTGTATTTGCAAAAAATACACCCCAAATGAAAATTATCTTGCCCCTAGACAGATTCAAATATAAATCATTTATGCAATAGAATTCTGGTGTGCACGTTAAATTTCAAATTCCTTGGACATATGGCAAGTACACCTCATTAAAGAAAAATTTCTTGGAAGATGAGAATAATGAATAAACAGGATAGTGCATACAGATATAACTCACGCAAGGATTTGCAGAGTCAAATTACAAATGTTGTAATCAGACCACCCATATATCACTCATTAAGGTGAATTCAGATGCATTGTTTTGTAGTAGAGAACAAACCATTATTGCTTAATTGATATAGTGAGGAAAAGCAACCTTTGCTATGCCAAGCACCGCTTCTGCTCTTTCTTTTCTTGACAGATCCAGCGAAAGTCTTGTCATCACTGACAATTTCACTCTTTCATTCTCTACCAACTTAGGTCTCTGTGCAAGAAAGGAAAAGTAAGCCACATCACTAACCAAAAAAAGCATAGAATGAATCAATAATAGCATGCTGAACATAGTAGTAGTTAACCTTTTGCTCAGGAAATCAGTCTTCAGCACTATGACCAGAATGTCATTGTCCTTTTGGAGCTCTTGCTTCTGCGTTTCCTTTGATTGGGGATGCTACAAACCCCGCTTCCCGGGCTCCTTCCCTTCTTGAATAGAAGGTTCTTTGAGCTTGCTTTTTCAGCGGGCTTAAACGAACATCCGAAGGAAGAAACTTAGAAGGATCCTTGCTGATAATGATCTTGACGCTTGGGTGCAGTAGTTTTCACATCAAACCCTTTCCTTTTCTTACTGGGTATTCTTTTCACCATCTGGTTTGCTATTTGAACAACTGTCATGGCCAGGCTTGGTTCCATCTACTTGGGGATCCCAAACTATCCAAATGAATTTCCCTCACTACTATTTCAAAACATCATCACTTTTCATTTCAGTGGCGAAGGACTGCCTTATTTCCACTTTTTTTGCCTTACTTTTCTGGGATTTGATTTTTTTAATCAGTTTCCCAGAAGGGATCTCATTTCTTCTGTTTCAACCTCTTCCAGAACCAAATCCTGCGGAACCTCTATGTGGACCTCAATGACAATAAGGAGTAGAACAAATAATTAAAACGGATCCGACCAGGCATTAGAAATTACCATACTTCCAAGGTACAACAGTTCCATTTACTTCAAGGGTAAGTGATTCAAAGTGGGCTAACACAAGAATCTAGCTATCCCTGTAAGTACATCAGCAGCCTATTCAGAGAAAATCGCAATGTCAGCTTTGATTTCATGAATTCAGTACAAAGCCCGACATCTTTATTATATAAATTAAACAATATTAAAAGACCAACTACAATAAACATGAACTGGGGAATGTACATATATGTACAAAATAACAGCAAATTGGGAAGATACATTTCAAAATGAATCATCATTCCAATTCCAAAGTTCCTGTTAAATCAAAGATTGGATGAAGATGCCATGGTGAATGGTGATTTCAAAAAGCAGTATAATTATAGGCTCTTAATAAGTGTACCTCAGAATTAACTCCGCCTTTGGCATCAATTGGTTTGTACAGCATTGAAGGTAAAGAACTGCTTCATCGAACCTTGAAAATCATCTGATATATTAGACAAGCGCTGATGACCAACAGCCCAGCTCAGAAATTGCATTGAATTCTGCATTCAGGGAGTAAACGAATAGCCTCATAACCACATCCATGGAAACAAAACTCAGCCGTTTCGTTATGGAACGCCCGTTTGTAATGGGTTTGGATTTACCGTTCCGCAAATCCCGTTAAACACCGGGAGTTGGAAATCACAACAACTCACCGCGACAGCCGTTCCGTAACAGATGGAATGCCGTTAATTGCAGAGAAATAAGAAATAGAAGAAGCTAAAGACTCAAGAACCATTTTTTCCTCAATCAAAACTCAAATCAAATCTTACCTAGGCATAACATATAATTTGACCAAATCCCGTCATTAATTTCATAAAATTACTATGAGGTATTGGATTTTATTAGAAAAATTCACGCCGCGAAGACCGCGAAACGTTTTTTAAGCCGTTACAAGTTGTTCCCGCGACAACGCGACCGCGAACTCAACCGGTTTTTTTCTATCCTCGCATCCTTAGCTTAACATTAGACCTTGCCAAGGATTAAGAGTAATAGTATAACACACAATTGTCATTTATTATGTAATAAAAAAGTTCATTTTTTCTTCTTGAAGTACCCCCCCCCCCCACAAAACAAAAAAAACAAAAAAAAAGCTATTGCTTATGCATATAAAAGCTTAGTTCAGTTAAGTTGGGGCATTAACAGATAAAGATTGAAGTAAAGTAGTTTTTTAAAGTGGATCCTGCTATCTATAATATTAACATCTAAGGGGCGCATTCCTCTTTACCTTTGACTTTGATTGATCAACCACATCTTCTGATTGCTGATTAATTGCAGGATAAAATGACAGCAGTAAACAAATCCTTCTCCTTATCACTGTTACCACTTTCAGAAATCGTATCTTCATCACCTCGTAAAACCATTGACAGGAACAAGAACAAAACCTAGTAATGAAATATATATGGCTTAACCATTAGAATGCACCATGATTCCGTAGAAGGCAAGAGATTAAGATTTGCATCATTTTATAAGAGGCCCAAATTAGTATAAGCAAGTGAACAACCAACAATCAAAAAAACAAAAAAAAAATAACAAAGGATTACAAACATTGTCAGGACAGCAAGAGATTTTTGAAAGCAGGAAGCAAATTATTACACAATATGGATGGTCTGCTCATAGTAAACAATTCGTTACTATTGAACCCTTTCATATGAGGGCAACAACCAACACCAACAAGATATTGAGCTCCGTGGAATTATCAACAACTCATTAAAGCTCATGGAGTTTCAACAAGTAGGACGAAAGCCCTACTCCTTTTTATCTGATGAGCATGTAGCTACGATATGTATAACAAAAAACCATCCGTTGTAGGCCCTGAAGAATTAGAAAAGGACATGCCCAACGGCCAAGCTCAACATGTTAGAAATATACATCTAACAGACAGCATAAAATCATTGAAATTTTAAACCATATCTAAATAAAAGCACACAAGTATAGCACATCAACAAACAAAGCTCTATAGTTTGATAAATAATCATATCTAAATCACACCTGATCTGTTGTTTAAAATCTATTCTCTCTAAGAAAAACGACTTCAAAGTATAGCAGAAAGAAGACACCATTGAATCATACAACTTATTATTGACAAAACATACCGATATACAGTTCCAATGCCTAATATCCATGCCTCTATCAAAGATGGGCACAAAGGATGATGAGCAAGGGTGTGGACCAGATAAGGCAGTATATTTCAGGGTAAAGCATCAGCGAATTCATATCAGCTTGCATAGAGAAGTTGGCCGGGTTGACCTACGCAGACCATCTGTATATATCACCAAGATTACGCTTATCCTGCAACAGGCAGCACACAGTAAATGAAGCTACAAGACAAGATAAGTTACAAGACATATCAACACGCTTAGCTGCGACGAAAACATCAGAAATGTTAACTTGTAACGACAATAGAACTTAGGCAGATAAGAAAGCAGATGAGTCTTAAGCAACTAAATACCTCTTCTATTTCTGCATGTTTAGACGCAAAGATATCCAATAGAAAAGCACAAGCATATTTTGGATCCAAAATACGGTCCAATGTATGATGAATTTTTTGAGGAACTGTTTCCTAGGTTGACGGAAAATTCATCTGTAAATGATCATAATACAGATGTGTGTGAGCAAAATATTCGAGAAGATCCTAAAATTGTCCACTTATCATCAAAAAATGAATTTCGATTGGAAGAAAATAAATATAATAAGTATATCAATGAAAAGCACCACCTCATTGTCCTCAAAACTAGTGGAAGACATCAGGAGGAACATTACTTCCCAAAATCTTGAAGACGAAGGATGGCTTGGCAGAGGCAAGTTCAAGTGAGCCTTATCCACAGAACTGCATAAGGAATGAATGATTAATGACAGAAAACCATAAACTTCAATAAATATATTCATAACACCGCCTATAGCCAAAAAATAGACTTTTGAAATGCTTCACAATACCTTGAATCTAAATCTTTTGAAAAATCGCCAGGAAAGCATATTTTTAAGAATTTCTATGAGATCATCAATTCCACCACGGAGATGAGCGTCTTTGACAGGAAGATAGCTCTTAACCAATGCTTTAATTCATAAACCTGCCCAACAAACAAGCAAAAGAAAAGAGGGAAAAAAAAATCTACTTTAGATACAAATATATGACCAACTCAAATTGAGACTAAAAAATGTGGTCTTTAAGAAAAAACTTGAATTGACACAGCTAGACAAAAAGTTCCAGAGTTCTATTTTAACCAACCTTTAATAGACAATGTTCACTTTGATCACGCCAAGGGGTTTTGGTTTGTCTCTCCATTCTGGAAGCACACACGAGATAATAGCAAATAAAAACAAATAACAATAAGTTGTGCTACAAACAGACTCCAGAAAGAGATTATTAATACCATGAGATCATTTAAAATACATAAATAAGCATACATTGTGGCATTGCAAATTTTGCTCAATGAACTCCACAATTTCACTTTTCTAGTTTCAAAACGCCATGCAGTCTGAGCTATACAACCCAACGACTGCAATACAGTAGGCAGATGTGCCTTCTCGTCCAACATATCAACAAGCCTCTGATAAAATTTAAGGTTTAGCTAAAAGCTACCCCGCATCATAATCAGAATGTCAAATGCAAGAATACCCATAGCTATAAAATCTATTAAGTACACAGCAGATTGAAACCTTGTAGAGAACAGACAGTGACCGAAGTCCATCATCCTTGTTATCGCGGCAAGAGCATGTACAGCAACTTGGCCTGCCTCCGTGTACCTTCTAAACATAGCCTCTCAAGTATTAGATCTACAGAACTGCAGATGAGCACAAGTTATTACAAGTAATTTCACGACACAGATCAGGTTAGGGCCCGCCAAAGAGGTGAAAATTCAACCTAGATGAAGATGCCAACTGTTTCCCGGATGGTTCCACCCGCTCTTGCTAAACATGCGATGCCTTCTTTACTATTTCATTCTCATCTTAAGTAGATTTAACAGATTTCTTCACTGCCTATGAATAGCAGTGAACATAGCTTGCCAGGATCTGGAAAGCATTATGCTGGATAAGAATAACACAGAAAGTCCAGTTTCTAGCAGAAAGTGGAAACTAAAACCGACAAAGAGATGAAACAAAATAAGCACAACAATAACTTATCAAAATTCTTCTAACATAGTTGAAAGTTGAGCCTGAAAGCAGCTATTCTCCAAGCATCAACAGCTTTATTCAAAAATATAAAATAAAAAAAAGCCGTACTCACAATAGATCACATGCAGCTACTAGAAATATGGATAATACATCATATAATATCTTTTGAACATTGCATATATTACACAATAGCAGCATTACAAACGAAGCAATCACTTGGGAAAAGAAACACTAATAGCCTGTAAACTTACTATACCAAGATTTAATCACCAAAAAAACTCAGGAACCACAACCCAAAACCTTGCTGTAGCGGTCACTAGAATCTGCAAGGTATGAACTTGAGTCACATCAGTTTTACGGGGTGGCTGATGGGGGGTTAACTGATCTAAATTCTGATGTCAGCACTTCAAACCTCAATTTATATGAATAAACAGAGCATTGGGGGGAGTGTAAGTGTATTAAACATCGGCTACTAAAACGGTCCAAAACATTTATTCTTATGGCACACGATAGAGGTACTTCTGTGAACAATAATATTCTGCAAGAAGCAACTTTTCGCTGCTTATGTATTTTAAAACAAGATACTCGTACTAATTGTTTATATTGAAATCAGGTACAAAAAAAAAGTCCAAATCATTTTCTCGACACAAATAATCTATGATCGTATGGCACATGATTGAGAGGAGAGAGGGGGGGGGGGGGGGGGGGGGGGAATACACATCAGGGACAATAACTGTCTAAATCATAATTCTATGCACAAGAAAGGAAGAGGTGTTTGTGTCACAAATCATATACTGCATGGAAGCAACTTTTTCGTGCTTACGTATTTAAAAGACAACATGATTGTACTAATTTGTTTACAATCATTTCTACAATCTGATAATACACAACTCTCCACACTAAAAAGAAAACATATCTAATAAGGCCTGGAATAATGAGATCTTACCCCTAACATGTTGACACATGACAAACAGTTGTCGGTGTTTTCAGAAGATTTTTGAATTGCAGTTCCAACAGGAATTCTTTGACATGCTCTTGCTGAAGTATGTATGAGCACTTCACTGAAAGAACATTTAAGAAATCAAAGAGCCAATGCTTATCTCCAAGGATCTTCAGTAGATCTTCCTGCAACATAACACAATAAATGAAAATTCTCATTCATCAAACATTACATAATTGTTAGTGTTGTCTATTAAATATCAATGCCTCTAACGAGGCACCCCTCAAGGAAGAATAAAAGAAGTTTGGCTGTTTTTACTATAACTATTTGATTATTGCCAAAAAATAATAATAATAAAGCAAAAAAATGCACACCACACTTGCACGAAGCTAGAGTAATTGGTACCCAATAAAGCTAAAAATACATCTTTTGAAAACACCATAAACATTTATTCCATCTGTGAAAACAAATCAAAAAACCTTCTTGCAAAGTATAACATGTGTAGCCCACTTATATTCGAAATGTTTCATTTTTGGAAAGCAGAAAGTGAACAAAAAACACCTACATAAACTTTCCCCAAAAAGCTAAAAAGCAACATGAATAAGATACCAATATGATAACACAATTATTGTATGTAGCTCACAAATGTCATCCACTACATCTATTTATTGGCCAAGGTTGGAGAGGACTTAATTGGATAAGCCATTATAGGGCCAACAAAATGGACAATTATTTTGTATATAAAAATAGATAGGTAATGAAAACAAGTACGGATTTTTAATTCATTTATACTTACTTTTGGCTCTCTTTGTTTACTATATTTCCGCCATTTAACGACCCCTATCAACCCTTGTGAGGTGATCCTCTAGTAATTCAACCCATCCCGCCCAATAAACAGGTTGTACCATACATCTTACAAGTTGAAGGAGATCCAACACATCAAGTAAAAGCTGTAGAACAAAAAGAATTCACCTGCTAATGCTCCATATGGTTTCACTATAAGGATTTTCATCACATGCAACACGCCGTCATATATCAAATTCTAAAGAAATTACTTAGTTCTGCAAACAAACATATGAGAATACAAAGAAAACTCCACATCAAAAGGCAACTCACCACCACCACCCATCACCAACCAAACCCACCCAATCCAACCTATTCCAAACCACCACTACTAACTAACCAAACACAACCCAAATCAACACTTAACTACCAACCCACACACAGAAAATCACACCCTAAACCAATTCACCAATCATGAACCCACAAAATCTCACTCTACACCCAAAAACCACTCAAATAAACAAACCACCAACTAAATTTGCCACCATCACAAAATCCTAAACCAATTTTCCTACCAACCTAAACCCTAAACCAATTTGCAACTGCCCAACCAAATGGCCCACACGAACCACCGCTCAGAAATTCGCCAAGAAATCCAAATTGCGAGTATAATTGGAACTAAACCTCAAAAATTGTCACCATATGGTTGGTGGGTGGACTGGTGGGAGTGAGAATGGATTGTGATATGGAAGTGATGAGAGAGAGTGGAATTGTGGTGACGGTGCTGCTTATGGTGGTGGTGAGTGAGGAAGGGTGTTGTTATGGTGGTGGTGAGGGGAGAGAAGTGACGAGGGGGGGAAAGTGGTGATGTATGTTGTTCTGTGGTGGTAGTGGTGGTGGTGAGGGAGAGATTGAAGTGAGGGGGAGAGTGATGTGTGAATGTGAGGTGGATGAGGAGGATAAATCAATAATTTGACACAAAAACTTTCCAAATATGGAGATAGGATAAATCGGTAATTAGACACAAAAAACATTCCAAATATGGAAAGAATATACATGCGGCAACTATTCAAGACTATCCAAATTATTCAATGTGGCAACTTAAAATGAACGGAGGTAGTAATCCAACCAAGACAAACAGTATTGAAACAAAACAGAAATCACAGCAGCTAGGCTGATCTACTTTTAACATCCAGTGAGAACCTGTTGCGTGCGTTATAATTTATGCATACATATAACTTACTAATTTTGCATTAAATTACTCACAAAGTCAAAGGAATCCCGCTCATCAAGATGCAAAAAGAAAAACATTAAAAATACCCAATGAACAAATGATGCATGACGATTCAATAGAATTCAGCGGAAAAAGAACATTGACTTTTCAAAGATCACTATGAGAATATAAAAACACTATTGTGGATCACCTGATAGCACGAGTTGATGGAAGCTAGTGTTTGGATTGAGCAAGTCCGACAAAATTTCCAAATGTTAGCATCTTTTAGTGTGATCAAGAGCCAAAAATCCTTCCTCTGCCTTTGTCGGATCAACAAAAAACCTCGACATAACACGAAACAAAGAACATTCTTTTTTTGATAATCAGTAGCATTGCTTATCCTGTGTCTAGCAAAAATATAGATATTATTACCATTACACATTCTAGAACATTTACTGAACCCAAGGTATGGAACTATGCACGGTTACAATTACAAACCTTGCATGTCTGTTTAAGAGACGAACTTCTGCAATTTGTTGCAACCTTCGGAAAAGAAAGACTCCTCAAATTAAACACAAATGCAGCCCAATACAAGTAATCACATGAACATACAAACCTGAAAAGTCAGCAAAATTCCAAAAGCCCTACCTTGCTTCTGCTCCAATATCTTTTCTAAAGCCTTGATCTTAACTTTGTCCAGTCCAGCAAATATGTATCCAAGTTTAACGACATCTTTGACTGCAAACTCAGTGGAAACAATGGTCCACAAATGATCATTCAATTGCGTCTGAGCTGCAAGAAGAAATATAAGTTGAGGCGACAGCAACATCATCCAACAAAACAGAAGAAAAAAAGAAATAAAGAGAGAAACAGATATGTCACAGGAACTGTGCTCTTCAACAGCACTGACGTTAGGAAAATTGACGTATACTAACAAAACTCATAATCATCACTAAAAGCCTTAATCCCAAAGGCTAAGGGCAGGTGCATCAATCAATTCTCAACCCGTATGGTCATCCAAAGGAATCCTTCTTCACCAATAGGCCGTAAACAAACTGCCGCCATGTCCTTTTGAACCTTCACTCATGCCATCTTTGGTCTCTCCCTTCCTCTACGGAGATTCTTGTTATCCCAATCCTTAGCCAGTGCATCTTGTGATCAGTTAATCTTTTATCCAAATGCCAAACCACAGTGGGGTTCTCTTGTATTTATCCTCAATATCAGCAATCAAATTTCTTCCTGGTATCACATTTTTTTCTGTCCTCAAGGAATTAACACACATATACCTTAACACACACATTCTGCTACACCCAACTTATTCCTATGCTCCTTAATTGCCAACATTTTGACCCATATACTAAAAAAACTGACTGTCAAAATGAGACTATATCGAGGCACAATGAACTCACTCCAACTAGGCATTCCAAGTGCTTTTTCCCCTTAATCCTAGTGAACTTATGTGTGCAAATTGTTCTAAATCTGGTTACCTTAGTAGTATATAATTCTTGAATCTGTAATAAATATTAATAGGTATGGTTTATTATTCGTTTTATACTCCAAATCATTTCTTACCACTGTCGTACAAAGTACAGGTCCTATTTGTTGAGTTTCATCGAGTATTGAAATTGAATGAGATTAATGGCATTTGGTATTAGATTTAGTTATCAACGATAGTCAAGAATCATGAATTACGACTTACTACGTATTGGTCAGTGGGTTTCATTGTGTGATATCTTATGTGTAATGAAGAGTATATGTCCAGGACTTTGCCTAGTAAACAATAGGCTATTGGTTAGAGACAGATATTTACGAAAAATGACCAGTGCAATACTCATTTTATGAAGGTAAACAACACACTTCAAAGCACAACATTTAGCCTCATAAGATGTCCCGGTGGTCTGAATGTCTGATGGTGTGCAGAGTAGAATAACCCTTAAATTTATTGGGATAGCATCTCTTCCTTTCTATGTGTATTAAATATATTTTCAAATGAAATATATAATGTTATGGGGTGAAGTCGACATCACCAAATTTTTTATGTTTAAGGGTGTATCACTTGTTTTAGGTTTATTTTCTCCTCCTTTCCAATTATATACATAAAGGTATTCAAGTATCAAGTTAAGCATGATTGTGCCATTAGCATAATTCACAAGTCAAGTGACTAATTAATTTAGTCTAGTGAATTTGTATAAGTTCTTTAGCTAATTTATAGTTAATTTTTTATGTAAGTCAAGCATTTTTTTTACAGACTTGGTATCAAAAGAGTGGGCCTAGGCGCAAGGCACGTACAACAACAATAACAACAACAACGAAGCCTTAGTACCAAATTAATGGGGTCGGCTAGACATGAATCATATGAGGAGTCGCTAAATTCATTATGAATCCCCTCCTCCATCTTCCTTGTTTGACACAAACTGTTCTTCAAGCCCCAACACCCTCATATCTCCACTAACAACCCCATCCAAGCTTGCTTTGGTTTCCTCTACCTCTCTTCTTCTCCTCCTCCCCTCTTGTTGCCACCCTTTTAAGCTCCTTACTAAGAGCTTTACTCAGGTCTCCGTCTTATCGGAACAAACACCTTAGCCAATTTTCCCTCATTTATCTTCAATAGAAGCAACCTCCAACTTCATTTTAGGCACAGGCGCATAAAGGAGCAATGGGGGGGGGGGGGTTGAAAATTAATGTTGCATGGATGTATATTTTGTTTCTAAATTGTAAATAAGGTAATTTTCTTCGATGAAGACAACTCATTTGAAGATTTAAATTTTTTTAAGCTCAATAGGAAAAATCTAGGAATGCCAATTGATGTTGAAATTAGTTATATAAAAAAGAAGGATGTAACAATTCATAAATATGTTTGAACCAGAAAAATCCATTTAAATGACTTGCCTATTAGTGCCACATTCATTCGTGAACTTAGTTGTAGAAGGCAAGCGGTGCCTTGGTGTGCCTTTCATAGGTAAGTGTGCCTATGCATGAGGCATAATTTTTTTTTTTTTGCTCCTTTATGCGCCTTGTGCCTAAAATGAAGTTGGAGGTTGCTTCTATTGAAGATAAAATGAGGGAAAATTGGCTAAGGTGGTTTGTTCAGATAAGACGGAGACCTGAGTAAAGCTCTAGTAAGGAGCTTAAAAGGGTGGCAACAAGAGGGGAGGAGGAGAAGAAGAGAGGTAGAGGAAAACCAAAGCAAGCTTGGATGGGGGTTGTTAGTGGAGATATGAGGGTGTTGGGGCTTGAAGAACAGTTTGTGTCAAACAAGGAAGATTGGAGGAGGGGGATTTCTATAAATGAATTTAGCGACTCCTCATATTGATTCATGTCTAGCCGACCCCAAATTAATTTGGTACTAAGGCTTCGTTGTTGTTGTTATTGTTGTTGTACGTGCCTTGCGCCTAGGCCCACTCTTTTGATACCAAGTCTGTAAAAAAAATGCTTGACTTACATAAAAAATTAACTAATTAAATTAGCTAAAGAACTTATACAAATTCACTAGACTAAATTAATTAGTCACTTGACTTGTGAATTATGCTAATGGCACAATCATGCTTATACTTGATAACTTGAATACCTTTATGTATATAATTGGAAAAGGAGAAAAATAAACCTAAAACAAGTGATACACCCTTAAACATAAAAAATTTGGTGATGTCGACTTCACCCCATAACATTATATATTTCATTTTTGAAAATATATTTAATACACATAGAAAGGAAGAGATGCTATCCCAATAAATTTAAGGGATTATTCTACTGCACACCATCAGACATTCAGACCACTGGGACAGCTTTATGAGGCTAAATGTTGTGCTTTGAAGTGTTGTTTACCTTCATAAAATGAGTATTGCACTGGTCATTTTTCGTAAAATATCTGTCTCTAACCAATAGCCTATTGTTTACTAGGCAAAGTCCTGGACATATACTCTTTATTACACATAAGATATCACACAATGAAACCCACTGACCAATACGTAGTAAGTCGTAATTCATGATTCTTGACTATCGTTGATAACTAAATCTAATAACCAAATGCCATTAATCTCATTCAATTTCAATACTCGATGAAACTCAACAAATAGGACCTGTACTTTGTACGACAGTGGTAAGAAATGATTTGGAGTATAAAACGAATAATAACAACCATACTACTATTAATATTTATTACAGATTCAAGAATTATATACTACTAAGGTAACCAGATTTAGAACATATTTGCACACATAAGTTCACTAGGATTAAGGGGAAAAAGCACTTGGAATGCCTAGTTGGAGTGAGTTGCATTGTGCCTCGATATAGTCTCATTTTGACAGTCAGTTTTTTAGTATATATGGGTCAAAATGTTGGGCAATTAAGGAGCATAGGAATAAGTTGGGTGTAGCAGAAATGTGTGTGTTAAGGTATATGTGTGTTAATTCCTTGAGGGACAAGATAAGAAATGTAGATACCAGGAAGAAAGTTGGGATTGCTGATATTGAGGATAAAATACAAGAGAACCGGCCACTGTGGTTTGGGCATTTGGATAAAAGATTAACTGATCACAAGATGCACTGGCTAAGGATTGGGATAACAAGAATCTCCGTAGAGGAAGGGAGAGACCAAAGATGGCATGGATGGAAGGAGTTCAAAAGGACATGGCGGCAGTTTGTTTACGGCCTTATTGGTGAAGAAGGATTCCTTTGGATGACCATACGGGTTGAGAATTGATTGATGCACCTGCCCTTAGCCTTTTGGGATTAAGGCTTTTAGTGATGATGATGAGTTTTGTTAGTATACGTCAATAATTTCCTAACGTCAGTGCTGTTGAAGAGCATCAGTTCCTGTGACATATTCTGTTTCTTCTTTATTTCTTTTTTTCTTCTGTTTTGTTGGATGATGTTGCTGTGCGCTCAACTTATATTATCTTCTTGCAGCTCAGACGCAATTGAATCGATTTTATGTGGACCATTGTTTCCAGCTGAGTTTGCAGTCAAAGATGTCGTTAAACTTTGGATACAGATATTTGCTGGACTGGACAAAGTTGAGATCAAGGCTTTAGAAAAGATATTGGAGCAGAAGCAAAGGTAGGGCTTTTGGAATTTTGCTGACTTTTCAGGTTTGTATGTTCATGTGATTACATTGTATTGGGCTGCATTTGTGTTTAATTTGAGGAGTCTTTTCTTTTCCGAAGGTTGCAACAAGAATTGCAGAAGTATCTGTCTCTTAAACAGACATGCAAGGTTTGTAATTGTAACCGTGCATAGTTCCATACCTTGGGTTCAGTTAAATGTTCTAGAATGTTGTAATGGTAATAATATTCTATATTTTTGCTAGACACAGGATAGCAATGCTACTGATTATCAAAAAAAGAATGTTCTTTTGTTTCGTGTTATGTCGAGGTTTTTTGTTGATCCGACAAAGGCAGAGGAAGGATTTTTGGCTCTTGATCAACTAAAAGATGCTAACATTTGGAAAATTTTGTCGGACTTGCTCAATCCAAACACTAGCTTCCATCAATCTCGTGCTAGTCAGGTGATCCACAATAGTGTTTTTATATTCTCATAGTGATCTTTGAAAAGTCAATGTCTTTTTTCCGCTGAATTCTATTGAATCGTCATGCATCATTTGTTCATTGGGTATTTTTAATGTTTTTCTTTTTGCATCTTGATGAGTGGGATTCCTTTGACTTTGTGAGTAATTTAATGCAAAATTAGTAAGTTATATGTGATGCATAAATTATAACGTCACGCAACAGGTTCTCACTGGATGTTAAAAGTAGATCAGCCTAGCTGCTGTGATTTCTGTTTTGTTATCAATAGCTGTTGTCTTGGTTGGATTACTACCTCCGTTCATTTTAAGTTGCCACATTGAATAATTTTGGATAGTCTTGAATAGTTGCCGCATGTATATTCTTTCCATATTTGGAATGTTTTTTGTGTCTAATTACCGATTTATCCTATCTCCATATTTGGAAAGTTTTTTGTGTCAAATTATTGATTTATCCTCCTCATCCTCACATTCACCATCACTCTCCCCCCTCACTTCAATCCTCTCTCCTCACCACCACCACTACCACCAAGAACAACATACATCACCACTTTCCCCCCTCTCGTCACTTCTCTCCCCTCACCACCACCAATAACAACACCCTTCCTCACTCACCACCACCATAAGCAGCAGCCGTCACCACAATTCCACTCTCTCTCATCACTTCCATATCACAATCTCATTCTCACTCCCACCAGTCCACCACCAACCATATGGTGACAATTTTTTGAGGTTTTAGGTTCCAATTATACTCGCAATTTGGGATTTCTTGGCGAATTTCTGAGCGGTCGTTGGCCATTTGGTTGGGGCAGTTGGCAAATTGGTTTAGGGTTTAGGGTGGTAGGAAAATTGGTTTAGGATTTGTGATGGTTGGCAAATTTATGTTGGTGGTTAATGTTTAATTTGAGTGGTTTTTGGGTGTAGAGTGAGAATTTGTGGGTTCATGATTGGTGAATTGGTTTAGGGTGTGATTTTCTGTGTATGTGGTTGGTAGTTAAAGTGTTGATTTGGGTTGTGTTTGGTTAGTTAGTAGTGGTGGTTTGAATAGTGTTGGATTGGGTGGGTTTGGTTTGGTGATGGGTGGTGGTGGTGAGTTGCCTTTTGATGTGGAGTTTTCTTTGGTATTCTCATATGTTTGTTTGCAGAACTAAGTAATTTGTTTAGAATTTGAATATATGACGGCGTGTTGCATATGTGATGAAAATCCTTTATAGTGAACCAGTATGGAGCATTAGCAGTGAATTCTTTTTGTTCTACAGCTTTTTACTTGATGTGTTGGATCTCCTTCAACTTGTAAGATGTGATGGTACAACCTGTTTATTGGGCGGGATGGGTTGAATTACTAGAGGATCACCTCACAAAGGGTTGATAGGGGGTCGTTAAATGGGCGAGAAATATAGTAAACAAAGAGAGCCAAAAGTAAGTATAAATGAATTAAAAATCCGTACTTGTTTTCATTACCCTATCTATTTTTATATACAATATAATTGTGCCATTTTGTTGGCCCTATAATGGCATTATCCAATTAAGTCCTCTCCAACCTTGGCCAATAAATAGATGTAGTGATGACAATTTGTGAGCTACATACAAATAATTGTGTTATCATATTGGTATCTTATTCATGTTGCTTTTTAGCTTTTTGGGGAAAAGTTTATGTAGGTGTTTTTGTTTCATCTTTCTGCTTTCCAAAAATGAAACATTTCGAATATAAGTGGGCTACACATGTTATACTTTGCAAGAAGGTTTTTTGATTTGTTTTCAAAAGATGGAATAAATGTTTATGGTGTTTTCAAAAGATGTATTTTTAGCTTTATTGGGTACCAAGTACTCTAGCTTCGTTGCAAGTGTGTGTGCATGTTTTTGCTTTTATTATTATTATTTTTTTGGCAATAATCTAAATAGTTATAGTTAAAAGCAGCCAAACTTCTTTTATTCTTCCTTGAGGGGTAGCCTCGTTAGAGGCATTGATATTTAATAATGACAACACTAACAATTATGTAATGTTTGATGAAATGAGAATTTTCATTTATTGTGTTATGTTGCAGGAAGATCTACTGAAGATCCTTGGAGATAAGCATTGGCTCTTTGATTTCTTAAATGTTCTTTCAGTGAAGTGCTCATACATACTTTTCAGCAAGGAGCATGTCAAAGAATTCCTGTTGGAACTTGCAATTCAAAAATCTTCTGAAAACACCGACAACTGTTTGTCATGTGTCAACATGTTAGGGGTAAGATCTCATTATTCCAGGCCTTATTAGATATGTTTTCTTTTTTAGTGTGGAGAGTTGTGTATTACTTCAAATTGTAGAAATGATTGTAAACAAATTAGTACAATCATGTTGTCTTTTAAAATACGTAAGCAGCGAAAAAGTTGCTTCATGCAGTATATGATTTGTGACACAAACACCTCTTCCTTATCTTGTGCATAGAATTATGATTTAGACAGTTATTGTACCTGATGTGTATTCCCCCCCCCCCCCCCCCCCCCCT
>PYUH01001396.1:119684-160226 GCA_016808085.1 Suaeda aralocaspica
GGGGGGGGGGGGGGTACTTCAAGAAGAAAAAATGAACTTTTTTATTACATAATAAATGACAATTGTGTGTTATACTATTACTCTTAATCCTTGGCAAGGTCTAATGTTAAAGCTAAGGATGCGAGGATAGAAAAAAAACACGGTTGAGTTCACGGTCGCGTTGTCGCGGGAACAACTTGTAACGGCTTAGAAAAACGTTGCGCGGTCTTCGCGGCGTGAATTTTTCTAATAAAATCACAATACCTCATAGTAATTTTATGAAATTAATTGACGGGATTTGGTCAAATATATGTTATGCCTAGGTAAGATTTGATTTGAGTTTTGATTGAGGAAAAAATGGTTCTTGAGTCTTTAGCTTCTTCTATTTTCTTATTTCTCTGCAATTAACGGCATTCCATCTGTTACGGAACGGCCGTCGCAGTGAGTTTGTTGTGATTTCCAACTCCCGGTGTTATAACGGGATTTTGCGGAACGGTAAATCTCAAACCCATTACATAACGGGCGTTCCATAACGAAACGGCCGAGTTTTGTTTCCATGGATGTGAGTTATGAGGCTATTCGTTTACTCCCTGAATGCAGAATTCACATGCAATTTCTGAGCTTGGGCTGTTGGTCATCAAGCGCTTGTCTAATATATCAGATGATTTTCAAGGTGTCGATGAAGCAGTTTCTTTACCTTCAATGCTGTACAAACCAATTGATGCCAAAGGCGGAGTTAATTCTGAGGTACACTTATTAAGAGCCATAATTATACTGCTTTTTGAAATCAACATTCACCATGGCATCTTCATCCAATCTTTGATTATAACAGGAACTTTGGAATTGGGATGATGATTTCATTTTTGAAAATTGATTTATCTTCCCAATTTGCTGTTATTTTGTACATATATGTACATTTCCCCAAGTTCATGTATTATTGTAGTTGGTCTTTTAATATTTGTTTAATTTATATAATAAAGATGTCGGGCTTTGTACTGAATTCATGAAATCAAAGCTGACAGTGCTGATTTTCTCTGAATAGGCTGCTGATGTACTTACATGGATAGCTGATGATTCTGTGTTAGCCCACTTTGAATCACTTACCCTTGAAGTAAATGGAACTGTATGTACCTGTGGAAGTATGGTAATTTCTAATGCCTGGTCTGATCCGTTTTAATTATTTGTTCTACCATTATTGTCATTGTAGGTCCACATAGAGGTTCCGCAGGATTTGGTTCTGGAAGAGGTTGAAACAGAAGGAAATGAGATCCCTCTGGGAAAACTGATTAAAAAAATCAAATCCCAGAAAAGTAAGGCAAAAAAAGTGGAAATAAGGCAGTCTTCGCCAACTGAAATGAAAAGTGATGATGTTTTGAAAGTAGTGAGGGAAATTCATTTGGATAGTTTGGGATCCCCAAGTAAGATGGAACCAAGCAATGGCCATGACAGTTGTTCAAATAGCAAACCAGATGGTGAAGAAGAATACCCGAGTAAGAAAAGGAAAGGGTTTGATGTGAAAACTACTGCACCCAAGCGTCAAAGATCATTATCAGCAAGGAGTCCTTCTAAAGTTTCTTCCTTCGGATGTTCTGTTAAGCCCGCTGAAAAAGCAAGCTCAAAAGAACCTTCTATTCAAGAAGGGAAGGAGCCCAGGGAAGCGCGGTTTGTAGCATCCCCAATCAAAAGGAAACGCAGAAGCAAGAGCTCCAAACAGGATAATGACATTGCTGGTCATAGTGCTGAAGAAACTGATTTCCCTGAGCAAAAGGTTAACTACTACTATGTTCAGCATGCTATTATTGATTCATTCTATGCGTTTTTTTGGTTAGTTGATTGTGCTTTTACTTTTCCTTTTTCTTGCACAGAGACCTAAGTTGGTAGAGAATGAAAAGAGTGAAATTGTCAGTGATGACAAGACTTCTGCTGGATCTGTCAAGAAAAGAAAGAGCAGAAGCGTTGCTGGCATAGCAAAGGTTGCTTTTCCTCACTATATCAATTAAGCAATAATGGTTTTGTTCTCTACTACAAAACAATGCATTCTGAATTCACCTTTAATGAAGTGATATATGGGTGGTCATGATTACTAACATTTGTAATTTGACTCATGCAAATCCTTGCGTGAGTTATATCTGTATGCACTATCCTGTTTATTCATTATTCTCATCTTCCAAGATAATTTTTCTTTAATGAGGTGTATCTTGCCATATTGTCAAGGAATTTGAAATTTTAACGTGCACACCAGAATTCTGATTGCATAAATGATTTATATTTGAATCTGTCTAGGGGCAAGATAATTTTCATTTGGGTGTATTTTTCTGCAAATACAAATTTATGGAATAATTTCTTCTTCAAGGAGCGCACATCAGAGTCAAATGGGTGCTATTTGCTGATCTTTGCTCAAAAGAGTCTAATCTTTTGTCAACCTAATTTGAGTCTTATCGGTTTAAAGATAGCTGGCCTTTTGCATTCCGTTGCAATTGAGCATGCATTTTCTCCTTTTTATTTTTTCTATTTTTTTTGGGGTTTTAATACGCATGACAATACCCACAATCTAACATGACTATTTGTCTTTTGTTAGTGCACATCAAGTGAAGGTGATGGTCCTACCACAGATTTGGTTGATTGCAGGATTAAAATTTGGTGGCCAATGGATAAACGGTAAGTGTCTAGTTAAGATTTAAAATATATATATGCTTGTGAGTTGTGATTTCCCATCATACCAAAAAAGGAGACTGCATATAATTCTCTTTTGTTTCTCCAAATCATTGACGAGGTTGAAGCAGTTTACCAAAGTAACTATAGGTCCTACCATAACAAAGACTGGTAAAAAAGGCTGAGATTTAGTTGACCAAGGTTTTATTTTAGATAATTTAGAAATCCATTGAGCTTAATATTGTTATGGAAATTTCCGTAAATTCTCTTGGTCATGTTCTTGGAGTTAAATGTAGTCCTTTTCTTTCTGAAGTGGAAACTGTTGCTTTTTTTTTTTGGTTATCAGCTTATGAACCTATCAGAGAAGATCTTTTATGAAGTGACTATATAGTCCTGTGTCTCTTGACCTGAATTTTACCGACTGAACCTTTTTGATAAGTGATTCAACCTTTTTATTTATTGACAATGATTCATAATTATTTTTAAAAAATTGTCATGAATAAGCCAACTTTTGGCTCTGCTCATATTAGGTCATGCTTTTGATCAACTAAGAGTAAGTCAAATTTCATAAGGTTATCCTTCTTAATTTAGTCATGACATCTGGAGTCTTTGGCATGGGCATGCCTAAATACTATTTAGTTCTATCCTATCTTTCTAGAAAATTTATACTTCCTTCTCTGTAAATTAGTTGCTAAAAATTGCGTTACACTGGCTCTTCGACGAAATTTGTTTGTGAGTGTGAAAAGAAAAGAGAGAAATAGAAAGACATGTGATGACTGATGGGGAGAGAGAAAGTGAATTGATATGCATTTTTTTAAAGGAATTTGTTATGCCTCCATTTTAGCAGTTGTTGCAGCTAATTTGAAACTGAAGAAGTAAATAAATTCTTGTTGTGGCTTGGAGACATGATCACAGGATAAAGACAAGATCACCAACATTTTGCAGAAAACTAAAGTTAGAATCCCCTTTTGGTTCTTTTTTATTATTTTAATTTTTATAAAATATTTTTGAGCCTTTCTTATCTATGTTATTTTTATATTGCATACCCTATTTTACAACCATCAATCATGGTTCCGCCATTGCCTGTTGGCAACCAACTAAGCAAGTTAAACATGCAACGTGCCGCAATCTGATTTGCCCATCTCTTATATTTATTTTCAAATTGCATTTAAATAAATCAGGATTAAATTTTTAACACAAATTACTTACTCTCTCCCCTCCACCTCCACCATCCTCCCTCTCTTTCCCCGTCATCTCTACCACCCTTCTCTCCTCACTCCTTAACCACTCCCATTCTGCTACAAACTACCATTTTCCCCTTATTTTCCACCACCTGTTTCACTCCTCAACTTAGGGGTGCTTATTGAGTTGAGCTGCTCGCGAGCAACTCGTGATCGACTCGGTTAAAGCTCGACTCGAGCTCGACTCGGATCGTAAACGAGTCAAGGGGAGTGAGCTCTAGCTCTACTCGATATGTTCGCGAGCAGCTTGATAAATTTATTAAGTAATATTTAAATATTTAATAAAACCAAACCAAAACAAAACAATTTACTACAACATTACACAATGAATTGTCCAAACCTCACGAAGCAATCATTTATTCATGTTAGGTGAAGCCCAAAAGTCCAAAACTTAGAGTTCCTTTTCTTGAGCCCAATCTCATGATGCTATTTGTTTTTTACTTTTCTTCATTAAATCCTCTCTATTCCCAACAAATTCCAATTCAATGAAAAACCCTAACTCCATCTTCTCTCTCTTACTCTCCAAGACTCATCCCATATAGACTCTGGCACAAACTTCGCTACTCTGAAGATTCTGATCAGTAACACGTCGGGAGGCACAACAACTTCTCACTTAGCCAATCAGTTAACAAAATGATGCTTGTTCAATTTTTCTATGTTTTGGTTTCTTTTAAACGAGTGATTCTTTTAGGAGAAGGTTTATTCCATAATTAATATGGATTGACAAACTTGTAAATTTTTTTAGTACAATCTTTTAGATTCCTTGATAAATGTTGTGAATTGATGGTACTGTTTTCGTTACTTATTCACTTGAGGTCTTAAATTCTTTACTTATAATAACCTCACAAACTCTACGAGCCCTCACTACCACCGTCGCAAGTTTGCAACTCCCCACTGCCTTTAAGAGACGAGTTTTCTGATGAATCAAGCTTATTTTAACGAGCTAACGAGTCGAGTTACCGAGTCGAGCTCCCGACTCGACTCTACTACAAAAACTGAAACGATCTTCGAGCAATATCGATCACGAGTCGAGCACCCTCAAACAATATTGATCACGAGTCAAGCTCAATTTATCAAGCTTATCGAGTAATGAGTCGAGTCGAGCCATTCCCCACTCGCGATCGACTCGCTCGATAAGCACCCCTAACTCAACTCCTCTCTCCTATATCTTAGTGTTGTTCTTCGGTGTAGTGTGGTAGAATTCAAGTGAGGGGATTGATTTTCGAGGTGGGTTTGCATCAATGAATATTCGGGTTGGTGTTTGACTGTTTGGGCGGTGTTGGGTTGGTCGGGGTGTTTTCCGATTTGGTGGGGATTCTACCTAATATAATACCACCTCCGTAACGTTTTAGTTGCAACTTTGGACTTCTTTCCTCTTTTAGTAAACTCAATATTATGAGTTGTCATTTATGCCCCTAAGTATCACCACCAAACCTCTCCTAAACACCACCACCATCATACCTCTCCCATACAACACTTCATAACACCATTCGATCACCACCGCCACCATTACCACAATCACCCACTTTTTCCGCCGCCTTCATGGTGTTCACCACTACCGCCACTAGCCCACTACCTCCACCACCACTATCACATCATTCATAATTAATATATTCCACGGTGTTTTTTTTGTTGTGTAAATGTGGATTTTGGATTTTGGGGTTTGATTGGGTTTGAATTTGGCCGAATTTGGGAATTTAGGGTTTGCATTGGCTTTGCACTGTCTGAATTGAGTCCAAATTGGCTTCGAATTTGGTTGAAATTGGGGATTTCGGGATTTAGGGTTCGAAGGTTGGGGGTTTGGTAGTTTAGGATTCAAAGCTGTGCTGATTTTGTTTTGAATGTTTGTTGAAATGGGCTCTAGTTTGTTTGAATTATAGATTTATTGCTTCAAATTTTGGTTCTTATTTGTTCTACTTTAAGAATGCAAAGTTCAAAGGTCGACGATAATGGTGGTGTGAAGGTGCGAAGATGGTTTGGGACATGGTGGTGGTGCGGAGGTAGTCTAGTGGTAGTGGTGTAAAGCATTTATTTCGTTGCATAGGTGGTTTGGTGATTGCAGTGCGAAGGTAGTCTGGAACGAAGATGGTTTAGAACTTGGTGGTGCGAAGGTGGTCCGGTGGTAGTGGTGCGAAGGTGATCTGGTCCAATGATGTGAACTTGTGGGGGATAATGAGTTTTTTTTTAATTCATTTAGAATGGGCATTTATGTAATTTTAATCACTTAAAAAAATTGTTTAGGAAAACGAGTCAACTTCAAAGTTGCATTTATTTCGTTACGGAGGTAGTGTATGTTTATTAAAGAGTAAAAATGCAAGCATTCATGAAAGAAGCACACCCCTTGAGCATCACGATTAAGTGGAGAGAAAATTGGTGAAATGAATTTTTACCTTCTGAAATTTTGTCATCATTAATCTTAATTCTTCAATTACTATTTATTTTTATTTTTTTTTGTTTTGTAATCTCAAATTTGAATGTTGGAGCTGTTTAGGTCGCTGAATGATGAGTTATATTTTTTAGTTTTTGTCTGGCAGTTGCTCAACTGCTCAAGTGGTCACTTGACCTAATTGAAGAAGATACTCCTAAAAGCCAAACTTAATCTTAGTTGATTAAATTATGACTTATTTTGAGTCAATCGACTAAAGGTTGAGTTATCCTTCACAATTTTCCTAATTTTTACAAAACAAAACTGATTTTTATTGATTGACTACTTAGTGAAAGTAGAAACTGTTTTTGTTGATTAGTATTTGTTTTTTTGGAATATTTTTTTTCCAAAACAAGCTATTAAGTGAAAATAGGACCTCAATTAGAAGATGGAATTAAACAAAGGATTTGTAAGGAGTAAGTGCACTCCAGAGTTTCACGTGCATGACTTGCAATCTAATATAATTCTCCAGAGGGTCTAAGATGTGCCTTAGTTTACTTCGATGAAGCGCTGCGTCCATTTACTTGCAATTAGCCTTTAGGACCAATTTTGATGAGCTTGGACTTGTGCATATTGGATAGTTAGTTGATACTTTGATTCTGTTGAGTTTCCCTTTAATTCTGTTGACTTTGCTTTGATCAGAGTGTAAAGCTCGGATTAAGGAAAATAATCAAATTCAATAAAAATCCATTAGAACCAAAATAGAGTTAATTGAATTCTACCTCGGTCATTCCATATTTGCTCCTTTATGTTTTTTCACAACTTTCTAGATGGTTGAACAACAGAAATATTTTTAGAAGAATTGTATGGGCTCCACCATGTGAGAAAAATGTAGATAGAACATTTCCATTGAGGAAAAGAAAAAGTTAATGCCCACTAAGGATAGTGGAGCAAGATAGAAGGACCAAGGGAGTTATGGCTTTGATGTTGTGATTTAAAAGGGTTTTTGAGTTAATTTGGCTGAACATCAGTATATTTTTTTGTGAACAGGTTTTACGAAGGGGTGGTGAAATCTTATGATCCTGAAAAAAAGAAACATGTGGTAAGCTGTTGCTCAGTTTTTCCCCTTCGTTCTTCATTTTGTGTGTGTTGGTTCTTATATGTGCCTTTGCAATGCCATTTTTCCGCCCTGCTGTTTTCCACTCGTCGCCTTCAACCTCCGTGGAAATGTTGTTACCTGTATGTATTTATGATGCTTCAATCATGGATTTTGACACATTAATGTCATTGTTAAGATACTATATGATGATGGAGATGTGGAGGTGCTTCAGTTAGGAAAGGAACGGTGGGAGACCATTGATGATGGCCAAGGACTTAAGAAGGTATATTTTTCGAATGATGAAAAAAATTTCTCTGTAGTGCTTTGTCTACTCCGATAGACATTCTCCCTACCTTTTCTCACCGTTATTTCACTTGCAGAAGACAAACACTATGAAGAGTCCTGCTAAGATGACGTAAGTGTTATTTAAGTATTGCTGTCTAACTTGCTTTGTGTCATGGTCTGACCAATTTGCTTTGGCATTCTTTTAGTCTCTAACTAAAGCTCATAATTAGCTAAGAGTAATCGAGTGTAACAATTTATATGAACTGTAAGAAAAGGTTTGGAAGGCGAGCGACGAATGGATATGATGGAGAAAAAGGAGAATAAAATTTAAACCATCGACTTGAGGTCCAAAATGTTAAAGGGCTAATATAATTTGGATTGAAAGAATTAAAAGAGGTTATCTTGTTTTTTTGATAAAGCTATTGCTTGTTACAGATCTCCCAGAAAGAAAAATAAGATCTCAGATGAGTCAAAACCAAGGACATCGGCGAAGAGGTACAAATCCTTATCTTCTTAACTGAGACACACTAATGAACTTGATGTCTGTTCTTAATTTCATCCATCAATATGCAGACCTTCTAGGGTTAAGGGGAAAAGAGCTCAGAAGAAAACTTCAAGAACTGATAGGAGAGTTGGTCTAGAAGGATATACTGCTAGTGCTTCAGAGGATGTCGAAAACAGGTCCGACATTTTAAATGCTGAGCCAACAGTTTCATCAGGAAGTGATGCACTTGAGTCTGGTAATGCTTTACCCTTGATTTTGTCTGCCTCTTTTACTCCCTCACCAATAGCACCAATGGATACACGATAATGAAGTATAAACACATGAGGATATCACACTTACAATATAGAATCTTTTGTAGGGTAGAACTGCCATTCTCTCTTGCACTAACCACATTGAAGAGAGCTGAAGCATATATCATAAGCTCAGTCTTCATTTACCTTATGGTTCTTTAGTCCAGTTGGCTTTACTTTTCACCTATCATGTTTCCTTTACTGATTCTATTAGGAATCCTTGTCAAATAAAGTTTAGTTAGATTCTTTGGTAACATCTAACATACCATGAGAGCAGACATTCCTCCTTCCATTCTGTATACCAAGTGTGATATTCCTCTTGGCATGTTATATACTAGGGGAGACACTCCTTGGGCTGAAGTCTCCCAAACACAATTCAAGGACATCTCACAATTCAAGCATGGAAATGGTCAAGGTAGCAGTTGTCTTAAATGTGAACCATAAGAAGGTTGAAGAAACGGTTTGGCTTTTTCAAACAACATAAGCCCTCAAAAAGGACTTAAAAGAGAGCGGAAAGCCAGAAATTGCTAAGTAATAAGAATCATACCTGATGCCGATATATCCTAGTTAATGAGTGAAAATCTCAATTCTCTATCATTACATTTCTCCAGATGTCAAGTTTTCTATCAATATGAAATTTTGTTTTAAAATTTTTTGATCACCTTCAAGGGTTGTGTGATGAAGCCTTTCTCTTCATATGGCTGGTTGAGTGAGGTGGCTGGATACCAGGGGGTTGTGAACGTTAGCAAAAGTGGAAGTATCAGAAAATTTCTTAAGAAATGGGGAGAGGAAGTAATTATGATGTCACAGACAATTATCTTGAAATCATCATCATCATTATGACATGGCCTCTACGCTTATGTACTACCAGAGTACCAGCCCATTTTTGAAGTATACTGCTGGAATAATGGGAAAATTTAGAGATACTTCAAATTTTATTTTCTTAACTTCACTCTAAAATAATCAACAAAATTTATAATGATCAACTAAAGCAGATTATTAGAAAATATGTTATTCTATGTTTTATTTTTTGCTTTGCATCTCCTACTCTTTAATTAAGTTTGACTTTTCTGTTCTTGAATTTACTTATTTGTTTACTGGTACTTAGCTTGGTTGAAGCCATCCTTCCAGTTATAGTGCTTCCATTTATAGTGTTCTTTAGAAAATCAAACACATTTTTTCTAATTATAGTGAACCTTCTGCCTTTCTCCTCTGGATATAATGTAATTCTACTTCACTTGCAATCTCTACCAATCTTCATACTACAAATCCACATTTTATATCGTCTATAATTTACATCCTTCGTGTATGTACTTCCTCGAATACTCAGCTGTTGCTGCTGGTCATTGATGATGGTGATTACTGATTACTATACGTATATAAAATTTAACCAACTGATATGCTAAACAGTTGAGCTGTGTGTTCCTCTTGGAAAAAAAAGCAGTTGAACTTTGTGTTGCCGTTGCTACTGCATGTCATGAAGCTCCTGCCTACTTTCACCTAGGATTCAGGGTTTCCAACCATGAAACATCCTTGATCCCTGTGGAAACATAGTCACATTATGGGAGCTCTTCCACTGACGATTCCAGGGAGATGTCACATTATCTTGTAGAGCAAAACCGCTTTCAAGGCTTCAATATTGTACGTCTGTAACTATTAGTCTCCCAGAAAATCAGAAATGGGACACAATTGAAATATTATATTTTACTACGTGACAATGTTGTGATATCTATTATCTAGTCTAATGTAAAGTCTTCTTGTTTGATTTGATATGGATCTCACATGTGTGCTGAAAGATTCATGCCATGTAATTTGCTTAATCTGTTCAAGACTTCAAGCTGTGTATTAGAGAGTAGAGAGTAAAGACTCAAGCCACACAATCAAATAGCCTATTTTATTTTTGTGGAAATTTTTATTGTTCTTAGTAGAGTTTGTATTTGTTTGTCTTATTGATAAGCTAAAATGTAATTTCTCTGTTTATTTTCTCATCCTTTCCCCAAGGTGATATAGCCCAGGAGTTGAACGATGCACCTATGAGCCAGACACGTGATATGGAAGAAAATTTTGATGCTGCTGGAAAAGAAGATAGAGAGGCAGTTGAGAGTGAAACAGAGGGTTCTGATGAAGAAGCAAAGCCCAGTCTAAAAAGTGGGCAGAAAAGGGCGGGTGAGTCTAGCCCACAGGATTCTCACATTTCTGATATGGAAAATTCACTTGAACTGGACAAAAATACCAAACAACCTAATGGGATCTCACAAGAGGAATGTGATGGGAGACAGACAGAAGAGGCTGAGAGTAAACCCACTCCACAGATAACTGACGTTTCTGATGCTGAAGATGAGCCTCTTGTACGTACTTGCTCTTTCCATTTAAATATATGTTTTACGGTTATTTCCACAAGGTATCCTAGTGGTTTCACAAATTCACAAGGTACCCCTGTATTTCAAAAGTTCACTAGCTCACTAAGTATCCCTTTTTCAGAAAATGTACCATACATTATTAATGAGTAACAGATCTTGATTTCATCAGCTAAAACCTTCGGAAATCAGTTGACTTCTTGCCTAGTAACCCCACACCATGTTCAAAATTGCCTTTAGTAGTGATCAAAGTTGCTTTTAGTAGAGGTCTTGTAAGAGATATTATGTGCTAAAAGGCATTTTGGTTGCTATTAAAAGCCATTTATAGTGCTGTGTGGGTTTAATGGGCAATTGGGTCAGTTGATGGACTTGGGCAGTTGACCCTTGTTACTCATTAAGGGTGTATGATTAATCTAAGGGGAGACCCGTTGAATTTAAAGAAGTAAGGGGTGGCTCGTGCATTTTATGAAAGGAAGTACACCTAGTGAAAGAACTGTGTTTTAACTTTGTAGACTATCTTGTATCTTGCTTGTATTCTAATTTAGTAGTAATCTTCAGAGTACATGGAAACGGCGGGTCGCCAAATCACAGAAATAAAGTTAGTTTGGAGTATTGGGCTATCAGCTGCACTTTCTTGGAAAACAGAATGAGAGTTATACTATGTGTATTATGCAAACATTATCTGTTCACGGTTCTAATATCTTCGAATTTTGATGGAGCTGAAAATCTCTTTTTGAGGTGGGATAGCATACCATTTGTACTAGGGTTCCCCATTGCATGTCAGCAATAGTGGTAAATGACAAGATATGGCTCCCAAGCACCTGTATCGAGTAGGCTTGTATAACGCAGTGGGTGTGATTGTTAATTGTAGGCAAAATTTGTGGATCACCTGTACAGTAGAGTAGTAGCCAGTAGGTTTGTTTAATCAGTCGTAATAGCATGGGAAATGTTTATGTGCATGTCGTACAAGGGTATCATCTTTACCTGTACATAAACTATATTGTATACAATTTTTTCTTCTGCTTATCTACAGATACTCCAGTCCTATACTGCCATTCCTCTCCCTTTTGTACCTGAATTAGGTTCCTGTTAAGCCTATATATTGTAGGCAGACTTTGATCTGTGCCTAACATAGTTCTGAAGTACTCCCTTAATTATGAGATGTTCGTGTTTGCAGATTCACCAAGAACTTGAGGACTGCTAGGATGTCTATTTCCTAGGTTCTTCCGGTGTTGTGAATGGTACAGCAGTCTTGTGGGGTTTTATGAAATACAACATTCCCTTTATTACATTATCCAAGGTACCATTAGGTCATTGGGATTGAAATTTGCTCATTTGATTTTAATGAGCAAAAATACATCTTAAATGAGTACCAAAAAATAAATGAATTTTAGGCCTGTTTACTTCAGCTTAAAATCAGTTCAATTCAGTTCTGTTCAATTCATTTCAATTCCTTTCTGTTCAGCGCAGCTCAGGTCTTTTTTTATTTTGGTAATCAATTTATTCCTAATATTATTTGTTCGTAATATTATTGTTATTATTATTAGGAAAAATTGATTCTAATAATCTCACCTTTCACACATTTGAAAATAACAGTCCCACCATTTAATTATTTTACAACAGTTCCACCTTTATACCTTATTTTTTTTATTGGTCCTTTTTACCGGTGACCTGAACTTCAGGTTTCCTTATTCTAATTTTTTTTATTTTTTTTGTTATTTAATAACTAAAATTGTTTAAAATAAAAATTAAATTACAATTTCCTCTTTTTTTCTCCTCTTAATCTATTGTTTGAGATTACAACTAACCCACCACCATATTTGCCACCACAATCATCTACACCACCTCTGAACTGCCACCACATCACAAAAACCACCGGGAAAATGCCGCAACCAGCAGAACCAAAACCAATCGAACCACAACCACTCGAAGCAGAACCAAAACTACTTGAACCATTACCAAAACTACTTGAACCACAACATCGAAACTATTGGATCCACAACCACAATCACAACCACTGACACCACCTAGCTAGAAACCACCCACCACCCAAAATTTTGAGGCCCTGCCACCCACTAAAACCCTTATCCACCCACTAACCTCCAACTAACACCACCACCGCCACTAACATGCAAGTTCCAATTAGAACACCTAACTTGAACACTGATCAAATCCCCAATCCAAAATCTGAACACAAAAATCCCGAAATCTAAAAATAAAAAGGGAAAAAAACTATATCAAACTAAAACATGAAATTCGAAGCCAATTTGGTGGTTGTCAGGAATGAATCGTTGTACATAGTCGATCGGTAGTGTGCCTCTTAATGTGGGAAACAGTGGTTGGTTTGGGGTATTCAAAGGAAAGTTTGCAGATAAAAGTCCTTAGGGTTGATTTCCCCTGTTATTAAGAATTAAAGTGATTGCTAAATTTACCAAGGAATATGAGAAATGGATGAATGTTTTGTTTTTTTATGTTGTAGGGCTTACTATTAATGTTGTTCATAAGCACTCTGTATATTGCTACCAAATGGAATTTCGTTGCTTTGATTGTTCCATTAAAAAAAAAAAAAAAAAAAAACTTGATAGAGAGTTTTAACAGCATAGATCTTTTCCAAGTAGTGAATCCATCCACCATTAAATTTGAAAAATCCAATTTCTTTTTTTTTTTTCTTCCACCAAAAGTTGTGTTTTTTTTTTAATTAAAAACTAAACACACTCCTACAATCAGCAAATCACATGTGTATAGGTAACCTGTTAATTAAGTATTCAACCAGTTAAGGACCAATAAAAGGAAATAAGGTATAAAGGTGGGAGTGGTATGAGATAATTGAATGGTGGAACTGTTATATTCAAATGTGTGAAAGGTGGAATTATTAAAATCAATTTTTCATTATTATTATTATTATTATTATTATTATTATTATTATTATTATTATTATTATTATTATTATTACTACTATTATTATTATTTATAAATATACTATTATACCACATAAGTGGATTACTATTCACAAAAAATATAAAGATATATTGCTGGTTTTTATTTCATATAATATAAACTACCAATAACATTTTTTTGTTTAAAAATTATTGGTAGATTAATAGCAAAATTATTACAATGTAATTACTCTATAATTGAAAATCATTAATATTCCGTAGTTAAAAATTAATATTCATGGTAAATCCATAAAAATCATAGTAAAAAAATCAATAATCATAATTAAAAATCAATAGTCAATAGTTAAAAATCAATAATCCATAATAAACACTTTCAGTTCAGTTCAGCTTCAATCAATTCATTTTAGTTCAGTTCGGCTCCAATCAATTCATTTCAGCTGAAGTAAACAGGCCCTTATTCTACCTAGTGATTGACTGAAGTTAATAAGATGTTCATTATATTATCTTGAGCATTGAGTAAGGCTATGTTCTCTTCACGGGATTTGGCTGGAATGAAATGGATTTGAATGGATTGCCGGGATTAGAATTGATTAAAATGGATTGTAATGGATGACCCGGGAATGGAATGGATTGGAATGGAATGGAATGGAAAGGAATGAATCGGGATTGTAATCCCATGAAGAGAACAGAGCCTAAGACATTGAAATCATGTTATTTCCAAATAAATTACGGAATAATACATACTCAACCTTTAATACATGTGCAAGATTCCAAATTCAACCATTGGATAGGCCTAGGCGTTGCCCTAGGTCATACATGTCTAATTTTTAATGTTCTTTGTTAATATGGTTTATGTAAGTCGTAATTTATTGAAAATGTAATGATAAAATAACAATGCAATAGTCATTGAAGTTGTAAAACTAAATGTAATACTACAAGAGTAAAGTATTTCAGAGATAATATTTATCGTAAATTATACAATACTCGGTTTGAAAAATTATTAATGTAAAGAAATTATTGCAGGGTGATTTTGAACCCAGTGGTGGATCTAGGATTTTCATATGGGTGGTCCAAAAATTCAGACACAAACAAAAACTGAAACGCTATTTGTACAGTTTTGACTATGTTAAAAATACAATGGTATCATGTAGACTTTTGAAAAAAAAAAATGGGTACAAAATGAAAAAGCCAAAATACAACAATACCAAATGAAAAATCCTTTTTTTTTGAAAAAATTGTTTTTAATAATTCTGCCTTTAAACAATTTAAAAATAACAATCCGACGTTTCGATTATCTCACAGCAGTCCTACTTTTATTTGTATTATTCAACTATTAGACTTTTTAACCGACTACCTATATTTTGGGTTAACTAGTTAGGTTTTTTTGTATTTTTTTTCTCACAGCTCTACTACTTCCACTTCTCTAAGCTCCTCTGTCAGATTGTCACCGTGCTTTACTGTTGTCAATCCACCACTTCAAATCCAAAGTGTACTCATTCCTTTTCTCCCACCAGTCCTCCCTTGCACCTACTATCAGCAAATAATCCGAATATATTGGAAGAGTGGTAAAACAAATCCTACTTCATTCTCCAGAGTTTGAATGGATCTCCGAAAAGCACAATGCTTTCGCACTTCGGGCATCTGGAATTCAATTAGTCAATTTCTCATAATAGTGGTACATTGTTAGTGGTACACATCACTAAATTAAGTGATTAGAACCGAAATTAAATCCACTAACACAATTGCAAGCAGTAACTCTATTATAGATCAAACAAAAATGAGGTTCTTTGAATTCAATTGTTCCTCATTTTACCTCCAAATTGTTCCAATTTTTCCAAACTACCTAAAACCATACACAAAGTAGCATAAAAACATTCAATTGAATTCATATCAACAAAATCTAAATCGACATGTGTTATAATCAAATTACCAAATTCTCAGCCTATTGTACATTCAATTGAATACAAACAAAAACTAAAATCAAAAATGCCTTATTCTGAAAAAATTATTCGCTAAAACTGATGACTAAAGATAATTGACTTACAGATTGATGAAATTTGTGAAGCGATGAATTACATGAAAATTATTTGTGAGGTAATATTTTTTGGGTGTTGAAATTTTTTGGGTGGTGGTGGGTAATTTTTAGGGTGTAGGTTGGTGACAGGGATCGAGTCATAATTAGGAGAGGATGAGGAATATGGATAATATTGTATTTTTTTTTAATTAAAAAACACTCTAACAATCGATTAATGCCACGTGTCTGGCTAACTTGTTAAGTAAGCCTCAACCGGTTAAGGTCCATTAAATGAAAATGATATTTAAAAGTGAGACTGTTATGAGATAATCAATAAGTGAAACTGTTAATTTCTAATTGTTTAAAGGTGGGTCTATTAAAAGTAATTTTTTTCAACTTAAGGAAAATAAGAGGCACTTCTATTTACAATGCTAATATGTATTCTATTTTACTTAAGGGCTAGGTTGCATAAAGGCGAATACTGGTACGGGTACTGATACAAAATAGGTACAGAAAAATACTATTGAAAAAACTAAGGATACGGGTACGTGAAAGAAAACAATAAGAAAATATATAAATATTGACATCATTTCAATTAGAACATAGAGGCAAACATCAAATTTAATGATGATGATACGATTATTAAATATAACGATTATTCAAAACCTAAAAATAATAAACAAATAAAGTCGGAAAAATTACTCAAAAGTTATGAGGTACTCAAGTGAGACTAATCAATTATGTCAAAGTAGGTACGTGTGTCCAACATGTGTCAATATCGTGTCAATATCGGACACGGGGTACGGTAGGTTGGAGGTGTTTCCGTGAAACATAACTTAAGAAAAATAAGAGGCACTTTTATTTACAATGCTAACATGTATTCCATAGCAATCATGGAAATTGGGAGAGTGATACAAACCCAAAAAATTAGCAATAATGAAGTACAATTATACAAACCAAAAGGTTAGCAAGAGTGATACAAACCAAATAGCCGACTACCACCAAAATAGCCACCACAACCATTGAACAACCACGACCATGTCTCCTTCTTCAACAACACCACCAACAGAACAACCACCACAATGCCACTATTCAACAATCGTTGCCACATCACCAAAACTACCGCTAGGGTAGTCACCAGATCACCACAACCATCCAACCACCACTGCCACATTAACTTCATCACCAATACAAACCACCATTGCCACATCACCTTCAGTACCACCATACCCAACCATCGAATATCACCTTCACCACCCACTGACCACCTCTACCAACCTCAATCTTCCTGAAAATGCCCCATCCTCACGGAAACCACCACCCACCCACCCATTAAAACCATCATCGGCTTACCGGTGTAAACCCATCACGCAACACCTAACACCCTAAATTTTGAAAAAAAAAAAAAAGCAAAAAAAAAGTTAATATATAAAACTGGAAAAATTGATGAAAATAATCCCAACTTTGATCGCTCTACTAATAATAGACCAAACTTTGGATTATTCATTTTTTTTACCCAACTTTAAACACCATTTTCCTTTTTTTCCCAACTTTAAACACCATTATCCTTTGTTTTTTTTTACCAATTAACTTGTTTAACTGATTAGACTTATGCATTTATTTCTATTTTCCCTTTATTTTTTTATTTTTGCTTTTATTTTAATGATTTTCAGTTGATATCTTTTGCTTTTATTCATTTGTCTTCAACTGCTTCTTCTTCATTTTTTATTTATTTTTTGGTGAAAGAGAGTAAAACAAATAGAGGAAAACAAAAACTAAAGAAGAAAATCTAAACAAGAAAGCCAAACAATAGGAAAAAAAAAAAGACACTAAAGCAGCAAACGTCTACTAAATCAAAGGAAGCACGAGGTCCTTAAGCTTAGTTGTGAGTCCAGATACTCCGAGTAGTTGCCACCCCTGTTAAGTCTTGTAATATAGTCTCTCGCAGCGACCATGGGATTACCGCAACCATCTCAAACTTGCTATCCAAACGCACTCCATAATTAGCCAATTAAATTGCAACTCAGCTGGTCTCTCCGTAGCAGTGTTAGATCTTAACTATCCAGCTCTCATTAGTCATTAAATCTTGACACCTCTTGATTAAGTGATAAAGTGGAGAACAGTGAGTAGCCACCTCATTAATGAAGTAAGACCTTCTCATTGTTGGATGATTTAGAGTATATGTATGATACATCCAAGTTTGATCTTTGATAATTTACATGGCAAAGGTGAGTTAAGTTGTCAAAGAAAAGTATAGCAATCAAGTAGCAAGTCGCGGCTCGCGACCAAAGAGTTGCACCTCGCGACAAAGGAGCGAGCAGCCCCACGATCCAGAAGCAAATCGCGCCCCGCGACGATTTGGTCGCGCCTCGCGGCCCGCGACAGTGGGAGCGTGTGGCAGTTTTGTTTGGGCATTTATCCGTTGCTTCAACGGTTGTTTTCTTCTTGTGTCCCTTCATGCTTTATAACATATATGATATATATATATATATATATATATGTGTGTGTGTGTGTGTGTGTGTGTTGGATGGCAGAGAAAGTTAGTTACATCATATTATTCTCTCATAATCAAAGTTTCAAGAGATTAGTTTTCTCTAAAGTTCATCATCATTTTCACATTATTCAACTTTCTAGTTATATATTTGTTCTCCATTGTTCTTTGTTTATTAGAGCATCATCAAAGAAGTTATTCTTCGTTGTATCTCAAAAACTTATTTCATGAAACCCATGCTCTTGTGATAGGGGTGAAATATAGTTTTTAGGAAAGTGAGTACACGCCTCGAAGGTTCTCTATTCGTTGTTATTTTGTGTTTTCAAAAGCAATTTATTTAACAATCTAAAAACTATATTCCTATTTGCAAAATGGAAACCATTAGAGAATTGACTACAAATTTCAATAAGTTAGACAAGTTTGAGGGTGTTGGTTTTCGACGTTGGCAAAAGAAGATGCACTTTGTTCTCACCGCACTTGGAGTGGCCTATGTTTTGTCAACCCCGAAGCCAATGGAGGAGGACAACGAAATCTTGGAGACTACAAGGAGAAGGAGCAAGTGGGAGAATGACGATTATATTTGTCGTGGCCACATCTTGAATGGTATGTCCGATGATCTATTTGATATTTATCAATTTTATGAATCCGCAAAGAGTTTATGGGATGATCTAGAGTCTAAGTATATGCAAGAGGATGCTTCTAGTAAGAAATTTCTTGTAAGTAACTTCAATAGTTACCGCATGGTAGACTCAAAGAGTATTATGGATCAATTTCATGAATTGCAAAGGCTTGTTGGCAATTTTAAACAACATGATATCAATGTTGGTGAAACTTACATAGTGTCTTCAATAACTGATAAGTTACCACCATCATGGAAAGATGTAAGAAATTCTTTGAAACATAAGAAAGAGGATATAAACTTAAAACAATTGGGTTCTCATCTTCGTATTGAAGAGGGAATTCGGTTGCAAGATGGACAAAAGGATGCAAATCCTAGTTCTACCACCGTTAACATGGTGGAGGATGATAAGTCCAAGGGTTCTTCAAACCCAAAGAAGAGGAGTAATGACTCCAAAAGTGACAATAAGGGCAAAAAGGTTAAATATGAAAAGACTCCACAACGTGGATGTTGGATTTATGGCAAGCCCGGTCACTTCAAGAAAGATTGTACCATTTGGAAAAGGAGGATGAGCAAGAAGAAGGGAAGTGGCAACTCTAGCCAATCCCAAGAGAAGCAAGGTAATGCTTGTGCACAAATATCACTTAATTCATCTTTGGATTATGTGTGTGTGATTTCTGAAATCAATTATGTGTAGGATGATTGTTCATGCATGGTTTATCGATTCAGGAGCATCAAGACATGTGTGCAAGGATAAATCTCTATTCAAAACTTTTCATGAAGTTGGAAATGGAGAAAATCTCTACATGGGAAATGATTCTACGGCAAAAGTTCTAGGTGTAGGACAAGTAGAATTGTTGTTTAGTTTCGGGAAAACTCTTACTTTAAGAGATGTTGTTTATTCTCCGGAACTTAGGAAGAATTTAGTCTCCGGTGCTACTTTGAATCGATTAGGCTATAAAATGGTATTTGAATCAGATAAGTTTGTATTGTCTAAAGGTGGTAGCTTTGTAGGACTTGGTTATCTTTGTGATGGAATGTTTAAACTTAGTATTTGTAATACTTTGAAAGCTAATGTGTGTTTATTAAATGATGATTTCTCTCTATGGCATTGTAGACTTGGACATGTTAATTATAGAAAGTTTTTATCATATGTCTAAGCATGATTTGATACCTCCTTTCAATCAAAACATAGAGAAGTGTAAATCATGCATGTTGTCAAAGATCACAAGAAAACCATTTCCTAATTGTGTATAAAAGAATTCTACTTTGCTTAGTTTGGTGCATAGTGATTTGTGTGATTTTCATAGCACACCTTCCTTGGGTAACAAAAAGTATTTAGTAACATTTATTGATGATTATTCAAGATTTTGTTATGTCTACTTATTGTTTTCTAAGGATGAAGCCCTTGACAAGTTTAAAATCTACAAAAATGAAGTAGAATTGCAAATAAATGACAAAGTTAAAAGGCTAAGAACCGATAAAGGTGGTGAATACTATAATCCAAGTTATTTCCAATCAATAGGAATTATACATGAGACAACCACGGCTTATACACCACAACAAAATGGTGTTGCAGAAAGAAAGAATAGGACTTTGCAAGAAATGGTGAACACCATGTTATCCTATTCGGGTTTGAGTGAAGGTTTTTGGGGTGAAGCTGTTTTGACAGCTTGTTATATATTAAACCGTGTTCCTATGAAAGGAAATGTGGTAACCCCATATGAGCTTTGGTATAAAAGGAAACCAAACTTGAATCATTTCAAAGTTTGGGGATGTAGGGCAATTGTAAAAGTGCCGGAACCTAAACGTAAGAAGTTGGGTGAAAGAGGTGTTGAATGCATCTTTATAGGATATGCTAGTCATAGCAAATCCTATAGGTTCTATGTTATAGAACAAAATGACTTTGGGTCGGTTCATACCACTATAGAGTCAAGAGATGCAATTTTTGATGAAACTAGATTTTCATCAATGCCTAGACCAAAGGATGTAATTCCTAGTATCAATGCTCAAGCACTTGATAAAGGTACATTTGATCAAGGTTTGGAAGTTCAATCTCAAATTGAGAATGAGGCATCAATCTCAACTCAACCAAGGAGAAGCAAAAGGGCAAGAAAAGAAAAATCTTTTAGCCCGGATTTTCATGTATATTTGATTGAAGGATCAAGGGAAGATATCTCCAAAAAGTTTCAATACATTTTTAATGTAGAGGATGATCCTTCAACCTATGATGAGGCAATGAGGTCTCAAGATGCTCCATTTTGGAAAGAAGCAATTAATGATGAGATGGACTCAATCTTGGGAAATAATACTTGGATTTTAGCCGATTTACCTCCAAAGTGTAAACCAATCGGATGCAAATGGATCTTCAAAAAGAAAATGAAGATTGATGGAACTATTGATAAGTTCAAAGCCCGGCTTGTGGCTCAAGGGTTTACTTAAAAACCGGGTATCGATTACTTTGATACATATGCACCCGTTGCAAGAATCTCCACTATAAGGTTACTAATAGCCCTTGCGGCAGTTCGTAATCTTGTGATCCATCAAATGGATGTTAAGACAACGTTCTTGAATGAAGAATTAGAAGAAGGTTTACATGAAGCAACCGGAAGGCTTTGTCATTGAAGGACAAGAACATAAAGTTTGCAAACTAGTTAAGTCTTTATATGGGCTAAAGCAAGCACCAAAACAGTGGCATCAAAAGTTTGATGAGGTAGTATTGTCCAACGGATTCAAATTGAATATTTCGGACAAGTGTTTGTATAGTAAATTTGATGACAACGGTAAAGGAGTCATCATTTGTCTATATGTTGATGACATATTGATTTTTGGAACGGATTTAGCACAAGTAGAGTTGACTAAATCCTTTCTATCATCTCATTTTTCCATGAAAGATATAGGGGAGGCGGATGTCATCTTGGGAATAAGAATCAAGAGAGAAGACGGAAATTTAGTATTGTCACAATCTCATTACATTGAAAAAGTTCTCAAAAAGTTCAATGTCATCAATGAGACCGCTCTTGTTTCAAGTCCTATGGATCCTAGCATAAAGTTATTACCTAATGAAGGTAGTGCAGTTTCTCAACTTGAATATGCAAGGGTTATAGGATGCTTAATGTATGCAATGACAAGTACAAGGCCAGATCTCACCTTTGCGGTTGGTCAATTGAGTAGGTTTACTCATAATCCTAGCATGGAACATTGGCAAGCTATTCGTCGTGTATTGAAGTACTTGAAGAAAACCATAGATTTTGGTTTGTCTTACAAGGGTCATCCTTCGGTTGTAGAAGGATTTTCTTATGCAAGTTGGATCTCCAATAGAGATCATTCTTCCACTAGTGGATGGGTAGTTCTATTTGGGGGAGGTGCAATATCTTGGGCTTCCAAGAAACAAACTTGTATAGCGGACTCTACTATGTCATCGGAGTTCATAGCATTGCATTCCGCCGGTAAAGAGGCAGAATGGTTGAGAAATCTCGTGTATGAGATTCCTTTGATTCCAAAGCCGATTTCTCCTATTGTAATTCATTTTGATAGTAGTGCGACTTTGGCAAGAGCATATAGTCAAACATAAAACGGTAAGTCTAGACACATTGGTGTTAGATATAGTTATATAAGAGGACTTATCAAAGATAGTGTGATCACAATTGACTATGTGCATACTAATTTCAATCTAGCGGATTGCTTCACAAAAGCACTAGTTAGAGAGAAAGTTGAAAGGATGGCAATCGGTATAGGATTGGAGCCCTTAGTTAATCACAAGTGAAAGAAACTTAACTTGATTCCAATATTACATTGAGACTCAAGTTCAATAAGTTTAATTCTTTTACATTGATGATTGGGAACTTGTTTATTCATCCAAGGTAAAGTTCCGGACTGTGATGTTAAAGGAGGTTGTTTATCTTAATAGATCTTGACATTGTGCTTTGTCACAGGAGCATGTTAAGAGATCTACCTATGTAAATGCGAAGTTTGGCCGCTTCAAGAAGCTAAGGGGCGTAGCTTTGATGCATTTATGAATAGATACGGGACACATGGCTAAAGTGTCAAGTTATTAATGAAGAACAAGTAATTTATCTTGTGTGTATGATATCTTCAAGTTTCCATTATGTATTAAATTGGTTCAATTGTTTTACAACACCATGAGATACGGATTCTTGGAATGTGTATTATACTAGGTGAAAGTTCAAGTCCTTGTACACTTTCATTGATGCGTAAGATTGTATATGTGTTGATGATGATAATGATATTTTCATAATTTATATACTCTAAATGGGGGAGAAATGTTGAATGATTTAGAGTATATGTATGATACATCAAAGTTTGATCTTTGATAATTTACATGGCAAAGGTGAGTTAAGTTGTCAAAGAAAAGTATAGCAAGCAAGTAGCAAGTCGCGGCTCGCGACCAAAGAGTCGCACCTCGCGACAAAGGAGCAAACAACCCCATGATCCAGAAGCAAATCGCGCCCCGCGACGTTTTGGTTGCGCCTCGCGACGGGAGCCTCACAACCCGCGACAGTGGGAGCGTGTGGCAGTTTTGTTTGGGCATTTATTCGTTGCTTCAACGGTTGTTTTCTTCTTGTGTCCCTTCATGCTTTATAACATATATGATATATATATGTGTTGGAAGAGAAAGTTAGTTACATCATATTATTCTCTCATAATCAAAGTTTCAAGAGATTAGTTTTCTCTAAAGTTCATCATCATTTTCACATTATTCAACTTTCTAGTTATATACTTGTTCTCCATTGTTCTTTTTGATTAGAGCATCATCAAAGAAGTTATTCTTCGTTGTATTTCAAAAACTTATTTCATGAAACCCATGCTCTTGTGATAGGGGTGAAATATAGTTTTTAGGAAAGTGAGTACACGCCTCGAAGGTTCTCTATTCGTTGTTATTTTGTGTTTTCAAGAGCAATTTATTTAACACTCATCACCTCCAATATGAGCTTCTTGAAGGCCATACAACTTGTGCTTGAGCAGTGTTAGAGATAATATCGGAAAATATATGTGTGATATATTTTCTCTAGATATAATTAGGATAATTAGAGAATTATGTTGAAGACTTGATGATTATACATGGATTTTTTCATGGTTGAAATTATAGATACGATTGTTTGGTCCTAATTATAATTGTTTGTGCTATAGGTCCGAAAAGACTTGTTTAAAAAAAATCGGCTCTCTTGTGTCGTGAGACAAGATATTTTGACTCTCCTTGCGTCGTGAGACAGGGAATGATATTGGTTCTCCTTGTGCCGTGAGACAAGGGTTATATTATGAGACAAGGGTCGATGGTTCTTGTACCGAAGATCTGAGCATGAGTTTGCTCCGAACACTCAATGAATTTGAGCTTGGTTTGGCTCTAAAAAACCAATATTGATTTTGAGTTTGGTTTGCTCTGAAAAACTAATTTGATATATTTGCAGGTTCGAAAAGAATGACTTTCCTATTTAATTGATGGTTGATAGGTCCGAAAAGAATGACGTTCCTATCATCATTGAAGTGATTGTTGATTGATGATGAGTTCGAAAAAAATGAACGTTCTCATTATGGCAAAAATATATATATATATATATATTGAAGAAGACATCACCAGATTGTGCATCTCGACTTCAACAAAGAGAAGAATTTCCAATCGCAACGTTCGTGTTACTGCTGTTACGATTGCGGGAGGGTGTTACAGATAATATCGGAAAATAAATGTGTGATATATTTTCCCTAGATATAATTAGGAGAATAATATAATTTAGGTTTATTTATGTTAAGATTATTGACAATTTATGGTAGTATATTTCTTTTAGGAAGATTGTTTCCTATCTTATGTTACCTAGGTTTTGTATAAATTATGCTTGAGCAGTAGCCACAATTATTTGCAAAGGCAGTAACTAATTCTCCCCTTTCGTCTCTTCCTCTTTAAGCATCAAATTCGTCATTTTTGAAGGCTCACGACTGAGATTCAAAGCTTTATGTAGTGAACAATCTTAGTTAAAGGCAAAAATAATAAAACCGGCATAAATAAAGTTAACCTAAATTAATAGGTAAAAATTAGATAGGTCCAAAAAGGGAAAATGGTGTTTAAAGTTAGGTCTTAAAATGAATAACTCAAAGTTGGGTCTTTCAGTGGTCAAAGTTGGATCTTTCAGTGGTCAAAGTTGGAATTATTTTTTTTATCAATTTTTCCCATATAAGTTACCTTTTATTATCTTCAATTATGGCTTTAACATGTCAACTTTGAATGTGAAAACTCTAGATCTTTCATATTCAAATTTATCATTATAACCTTGAATTTTAAGCTTGGATGGTGGTTATGAAATATTGAGGCAAGAGAAGTAAATTGCGGTGGTGGCAAGGATAAGGGGTTGGCTAGCAACGAAAGGGAAGTAGTAAGTCGGTGATGGGACGACGACCATCAAGGGTAACGACAGCGGCATATAAATGTGTAGTGGTGTATGGCGCATTGATTGATGGAAAAAGAGAGGTGAAATACCAAACGTTTATCCAAACAATAATCTACATCGAAGGGATTTGCTTTCCTTTCCCTCCCTTACCCTTTGTTGATTTCATTTAAATTACTCGTGTGAACCAAATGTCACCTAAGTGAAATTAAACATTTATTACGTCAATCAACACAAAATTCAAGAAAGTTAGACGAATAGCATAAATAAAGTATTTTGAGTTTTCTAGATTGTATCCATGACTTTTTGCATTTTTTAGGTGTACCTTATCATTCACAAAATTCTCAATAATACTCTTGAATTGACCAATATTAACAAATTGTACCATTTGTATGTAGTTGATGCATAGGGCATCTACAATGATTCAAACCTTTTAGGATTTGTGCATATGCCACATCATATGTATACAAAATTATTAGTTCAAACCTTCAAGGGTTTTATAGATGAGACCCAATATATATCCAAACCGATAATTTTAGCTTTCAATGGTTCAAACCCATTATTTTAGCTTTTTTTTTTACGCAATACCCAATCAAAATGCCACCTCACTCATACGTGCCACTCATTAATTTCATGCCTCTCCCAACTTTTTAAAATACCTCTTACAAACCTATTATCGTGGATGCCTTATTATAAACTTGGTTAATGTTATACTCATTCAAAGTTTTTTTTTTTTTTTATATAAAACTCCAAGCGTTTTTGAACAAAATTTCCAATGAAAAGGTTGATTAAAACAAAAATAACGATTTTTTCATGGAAAGTTAACCACAAAGGGCTTAACTTAAAAAATTAGGTGAATTTAAAGATACAATTTAGATATCTAGAAAATATTGAATATATTTTAGAAAAGGAAAAATTGGCAGTTACTATTTTTTAAAAACTTTTTTTTGTCGGTTACTACCTTTTAAATTTTGTTTTTTGTCAAGTACCACATTTAATTTTTTTTAATTAAGACCTGGTTTTTCCAGTTTGACTGCCGGAATTTGGCGATGACTCCCTATGTGCACCCTCTTTTACTTCCCTCCTAATTTTCCCTTCAATTTCTAATCTACTCTTTTTACTCCATCCTATTATCTTATAAATGTAACCCTAAATCCTAAAATCAACCATCTTCAAACTAATTGTTCTTCTCCAAATTAACTTAATTTTTTTTGGTAAAGTTGAATCATTTAAAGAAAAAAAAAACCCCAAAATCAGTTTCACAGAGACAAAAAGGGATGAGAGAAGAAGATAATCAAGTGAAAAAAATGAATAGAAGCAATTAATTTGTGTATGATTCCCAATTGTTAATTTGTTATTTCTTGTGATTGTACAGTGTAAATGATTTTGAATAGTTTGAATAAATGATTTTGAATAAGTGATTAGTTGAAGATTCAAATAGGAGTGTATTTATAATAAAAAAAAATACTTTACAACATCTTTTGTTAATTGAGTCAACGCCAAATTCCGGCAGTCAAACAGGAAAAACAACCTGAGGCATTAATTAACAATTTTTTTTAAAAGAAAAAAAAAGGTTGTAATTGACAAAATTTTTTAAAAATGTGGTATCTGACAAAAAAAAAGTTTTAAAAAGGTAGTAATTGACAATTTTTCCTTTAGAAAAACGCATAATTCTTGGGTACAAATTAGAACAACCCAAGCAATATTAAAGACAATTGATTTTTGCAACATAATATAAAGATAATTGTATACAAACAATACACTCATAGAGTCCATTGTCGATTTGAGGGGTGAGTTAAATAGGACTTTCCCCAACTGATCTAGATTTATAGGTTAAAGGATATTAATTTTAAAAAGAAAATGAGGAACATCATGGCCTCCATAGCATAGTGGTATTGCGTTCGCTTCGTAAGCGAAAGGTCGTGAGTTCGATCCTCGCTGGGGGCTCAATTGATGAGAGCCTTATATATTTTGACATTAAAATCAGACTTTTGTAAATTAAACTAAATTAATAATACTAATCCCAGGAACTCAATTTTTTTTCAAATAAAGTAATAAATACTAACCCCACAAACTCAATAAATAAAGTGAGAAGTAGGGGTGAAAGTTCGGTCTATGGTTTGGATTTGAATAGTAATATATTTTCGGTCTTTGAAATTTGAGACCGATTCATATTGAATTTTAGTCTAATCCAATTCAATCCACCTAAATTCAGTCTTACGATTTTGGATCCAATCTAATCCGAATTTTAAAGATATTTTTTTTGTACAACAATTCCTGCTTAATATATTTGTAGCAATAATCTGTAGTACTATCCAATAACTCACTAAATCAAATACTACACAAACTTTGAAAAAGGATGATAGAGAATTTTAGAATTTTGTTAGTTTTTGGTGTTTTAGACATAACTGCTTAACAAGTAGTAGGCTTAAGGTCATTAAGGACTTAAAGGTTTATTACTATTCGGTCTAAAGTTTGGTGTATGGTCTACCGAGGGGTCCAGTCCGAGTCCAAACCGAAAACCGAAAAATAAAAAATTTACAATTTAAACCGGTCCAAATTACAAAAAAATCCGATCCAAATTTCTAAAATGATTTGGTTTACTTCGATCTTCGGTTTTAATCCGAATTACTTTCACCCATAGTGAGAAGAACAAATAAAGAGTGATAAGAGAAAAAGTAAAAGAAAAGGAATGTAGTGGGTAGAAAAATTAGACCTGAAACATAAGAGGAGTGGAAGTTGGACAATAATAATAAGTATAATGGATGCTGTAAAATTAAATTAAATATAAAAAAAAAAAAATGATGGAAGTAGGAGCGCATTAGGCATTAAGCCAAGCAAGGAAGCTAAGTAGGAAGGGAGATGCATGGATGAAATGATGCCCAGAATTGAAGAAAGCTAAAGGCCGGGTACGTAACAACCGAACAATAATAGAGAAATTAAAAGAAAACCAACACTGTAGTCAAAACAGTTAGGTTACATACTCATGCATCGCATCCATCAGGTACTCTCTAGCTAGTAGCTTAGTTAGCGGCGAGGGGGCACAAGATGGTATATATAGTTCCGTAACCACATCGATCCACATGATGATATTAGCTACAGGCCAGGTTGGTTTTGGGGTTATTTGTGATGAGCATAAGGCTCAAAACTGGTAACTGAATTAGCAGGGCCACCGGCAGCAGCTGTAGCAGGTTGGTGTGAATGAGAAGATGTATTCTCATTATTATTAGCTTCTTTCAAGTATCCATTTACAGATGATGATGGGGCCCCTCCTCCATAATAACCCACTCCAGCATGATGATGATGATGATGATGAGTTGGAGTTATTGAAGCTTGGGGGGGAGGAGGTCCTATGTGAAACACTGGTCCAAAAGCTGCATACTGGTCCATAGCTGCCCTACTCAATTTCAATAAGGGTTCGCATGTTCGGATTGAACCACGTTCCCCTTCCAGCTCTCTGTAGCGATGCAAGTAAAGTGTTAGTGGTTCAATGTAGTCGTCAAATCCCAACTTACTCATTGCCCATAGTACATCTTCTGCTGTTATTGTCTTCCGCTGCTCCCTCTGGCACCTCTCGTTTGCTTCTCCTGTTATGAAGCTTATGTACTCTGACACACACTCCTGCAGATTTTTTAATTACTTTCATCACCTGGCCTGGCATGCCGCCCGATCTATCTACGTACCTAAAAATTAATAAATTATATAAAACATACCTGGATTGTCTCCTTAGCATCGTCAGATATTTTGGCATGTGGAGGAAGTATCTTGCGCATGATGCGTATCACATTTGCTATGGGCATGAAGCGATCCTGCTCCCGGACTGTGCACTCATTGTTATCTTGATCACTTGATACACATTGGTTATGACTTCCATTATGATTCATGTTGTTGTTGACGACTTGGTGGTTGCTTATTATTTCATGATGACACGACACTTTACCATTACTTCCCCCGCGTATGTGATTCATCTCAGTTTGTAGTGTCTCCGATTGCAATCCAATATCTGCATATCATTTAGGTGGTGGAACACATACCACCAGTTAAATATAATTTTCAAGCATATGTATATATATATATATATATATATATAACATATGGACTACATTGTAAATAAATTAAACAAGAAGCGTACCATAGCAGAAATGAAAGCACAGAAGCTGTACATGGGATATAACTATATATATATAGGATAGGCGTAAACGTTTGTTTATCTTTAATATGTTGGACTACTAAGCTACCTGCACAGTACACTTTATTATTGCTTGCATGTACTGTAATATAATTGCGTAGCTAATTTAATCAAAGTCTATACTCCGTCTCCGTAATAGTACAGACTACAACAGAGTTTATACATATATATATATATATATATATTCAACTATCAGTAATACTCTGTATTTGATGCACGACATATATCGTAATTTTCCTTTATATTTAACTACACTATCGTCTATCAATAACGAAAAAAAAATAAATTCAAATTGCCTCATCAGCTATCACATGCCTGCGGGAGAAGCTGACAAAAGCAACAAAAACGCCAAGCTAACGACGGGAAAAGATCAAATAATAATTAATTAATTACGACTACGAATAATTATATATAAAAAAAAAAAAAAAAGTCAATAAACACTTTTCTGTTGCAGACTACGGTCTCCCTTAGGATAGTTGTTAGGGATTGTACGCTGTATAACAAATTAAATTTGACACTTTTTCCAATTCTCCATGTAACGTAACCTACACCATAACTAATGAATTAATTGTACTGTATTTATTGGCTAATATTCCATGCTAGTCCACTGCTCACCTAGGCCTTTCTTACCCTTTTTTTTTTTTTTTAAATTTTTAAATCAGGCATCCCTTCTAACATGTAGAGTGGTACTTAATTTGTTTTTCTCAACTATAATATACAATTGAGAAAGAGGTGCACAATCAATAATCATAGAATTAACTAGTAAATACTTTGCGCTCGCAATACAATCTGTCGTGTGATTACCTTTTTTGTAGACATGACCAATTGTGCACTAGTAGAAATTTTGGAGCATAAATTGAATCTAGTTAACTTGTTAGGCAATCTTCTGGATTATAAATCCTCTTAGGCCTTAGTTAGTAGTTAATACCCTTACTTATGTAAGGAGTGGTACGTATTTCATTTCAGTTGTGTAGGAGTATAATAGCGCGCTATGGTTATCGTTTTTGAGCTTTTCGTATTAGGGATTTATGTATTTCTATATATGTATACTCCCTGTCGTGTAAACCTAATGGATGAATTCTATATTTTGAAGTTCCCCAACTAATAAAATATAACATCGTCGTCTCTAATGGTAGGCGTAAATAACATATTGTTAATATATTGATAAACCACGTAAATCAATGTGTTGTTATAAATATAGTGTTAGTTCTTTACTTTAGTGTTTGTTAAGTAAAGTATAAGGGTTTGTTTACTTCAACTTAAAATCAGTTTAGTTCAATTCAATTCAACTCAGCTCTTTTTTATTTTGCTACTCATTAATCCTTCATAAAAAACTTTCAATTCAATTCAATTGTTTTCTGCTGAAATAAACAGACCCGTAATAAACTACACTAACAACGAAAAAATGTGAAAACAGTCAACTTGTTATGCATAAAAAAGAAAAGGGCAAGGCAGTGGTGGTAAAACAAGGTGAAATATAGAAAATGACAAAAAAAGCAGTTGCATTGAAAGAGGAGGTGGGGAAACAACAAAAACAAGGCAGGCAGGGCCAATAAGAAAGCATGCATGGTGTGGGGAAAGAAAAAGAAAACAAAACAAGGATCACATACGATATCGATACAGCCAATGTCCAATGGAGGATACATGGACTATAATTTATAATAATAATAATAATACGCATTGTTAAATTAATTAACATGGTAATTTGAATAATAAGAGGTGGACAGATGGTAGTAGGTAGGACATTAAAGTAGAAATGGGTTTTCCCAAGTGGCTTCCATGCACCACCTAGCTACTGTCCGTCTTCCCTTTCCATCTTCAAATTCATTCACACTTGTCCACCATGCATTTCCAAATTTTCAAATTTCAAAGACTACTTCCCCACTGCACGCGCCTACCTTATTAATTAATTAATTAATTGCTGACGGCTGATTACATACATACATATATGTATGTATGTATATATAATCAACCTACGTATATATAGTAATATAGTATGTATACTTCTCTGCTCCGTACGTAGTTGTTCGTTTAACACAATTGCAGGCAACTCCCCTGAGAATTTCATTCAAAGCACAGCGCCCAGCCACTATACTTAGCTTGTACCTATTCAATATCAATATTATATATATTTTAGGCAAGTTTTTAATTATTAGGGACATTATTGAGACATATATATACATATGTATGTATTAGCTAATTGGATCATATATAATACGTTAGTTAATTGAATACGTACTTTTCCAAAAAAAATCTAATCATCCAATTCGCGTGCTTAGCTTAGCTTGTAACACTCCATCTATCTATATATATATATATATATATATATTCAACCCAATTCACTTAGTTAATGAAGGAAGCACGTGGTGTGATCAGCAGCGCAAGGGAATGCATAAAGCATAGCACATATATTATACTATCTTCGTCATGAAAAACAATGTATTTTCGTGGCGAAGGTAGTATCATGTTGCTGAGTAATTTATTAGGGTTAGGGGTTGTACGTAGCTGTAGTGTTTAGTGTGTAAGTGTTGGTGTGAATGGTTTGATTATCTGTCGTTAGTTTAGTGTGTAAGTTTTGGAGTATGAAGCTAATTAAGAAGCATATATTATTTCTAATATCAGAGTCATCCAGGTTTAGCTATTAGCCTGCGCTTCCATACGTATGTGACAATTATAATGATCAGATTGTTTTGATTTTGAGTTGTGTAATGTAAATATATACATATACCTCATATATGCATTTATATGGGGGACTTAAATTCCTAGTGAATTATATATACATGGAAATTTTTGTCTCTTATATATATACATCAATTTACATTTACAACATATATTACATATTACTTCAATTATATATTTATAAGATTTGATATAAAATGTAAATGAACAAGGTTTAAATCGTTGCAAATAGAAACAAACCTAGGTGGTAGTGTATATTAAGTAGAAGGAAATGAAATGAACGATCTAATGATAGAAATATCTTAAGTAAACAAAGAAACCAGTAGAGACCAGAGAGTATGACACGTACGTACGAAGTTTATCACTATGATTTATAAAGTTAACAAGCAAGCAGCAGGAATACACTTAATTAGGATTGATTAAAATTAAAGGTACGTACGTTATACATTATAATTGGGCGGAAATGCATATTAGACACATGCCATTCATCCTATACAATGCAATGAAAAAGATAATGATAGTAAGCAATGGAAGGAAATTAAATTAAAATAAAAGAATTTAGATAACTAAGGATGATTATGGCAGGAACAGATTAATTCAATTCAATTCAATTCCAAGGAAGCAATAATCACGTGTATATATATACACGAAGCAATGGTTGATTAGTCGAATATATAAATTTAGTTCATTTTCATTCAACAATGCCTAGATAATACTTACCAAAGACTTATAATTAATTAATATAAATAATAAAGTTAAGGAGAATAATAATCTTTATAATGTATATAATTGAAGAAATAAAAAGACAATATGTATATATATACATATATTATAGTATAAAGATACCAGAGGAAGAGGAAGTTTTGAAAAGATGAAGATGGTGGTGCTTGCGATTATACCCATGAAAACCTCCACGATGTTCCATTTGGATGGTGATGATCTCCACTCCACTCCACTCCACTCTTAGTTAGCTTGTCTTTATGTCTGTCGGTCTATACTTTTATTTATTTAATTTAAGGTGCTGCTTATAGCTACCCTTGCTATATACCGTAGCTATATTGGAGCGAATAATTAAGACTACTTGTCTACTTCCATTTTATTACCTATACAATACATCAAAACCTGTCTATGATGATACGGTTTTCACATAATAACTTACTAACTAACAATAACATGCATTATTGTTACTCTTAATCCTATAGTCCTATACATTATATTATTTTTCAAATCGCACCATTACAATATTTTTCAGTTGCGCCCTTGCCAAAAGATATTATTGTAATTTGATACCTAGGGTATAATACATGACTGCCTTTGTTTTTGTCCATTGGAGGACTCTTCCATGCTCCCCCTTTATTATTTTTGCCTTGCTTTTTTTTTTTTTTTTTTTTTTTTTTTTTTATCACATGTTCTGGGTTAGTCAAAGAGTCCCCATAACTTATTTTGGCTTCTAAACACCAGTTATCATCCCTCTTTTCGAGATATTTCGGAGTAAGAAAAACAATAGCTTTTTTTCCCGGTAAGTTGCTTAATTAGGGTTTCTATTTTGACCATACGAGAAACCACTAAAATTCTTCACAAATTTTTTCCGAGATCTTGGAACATCCATAAACTATATACTACCTCTGTTAACAATTAGATGCAACACTTAGGTATTATTTTGTGAGATATAAAAAATTCAAGTGTTGCAACTAAAAATTAACGGAGGTAGTATAACTTATAGGAGTTATAGGCTTTGTCTTTAGCTTCAGGATGGGCTGTCCCAAGCCCTGTCTTGTTTGTTTTCCAACGTGTTTTTAAGTCACAATAAGGTTCCTCTATGATTGTTTTTGACCTATAAAAACCTATTTTCATGCCTCTTTCTGAGATTTTTTTAAAAAGGGAACAATAGCTTAGTAGGGACAGTCGTATACCTATCAAAAAACCACAGGGAAGTAACTTCCTGAAAAAAATCACTCTGTCGTAAGGGGCCTTTAAATATTTGGTTTGACCAAAAAGTTGACTAATATAAGAAATGGAATCAACTAAGAAAATAACTCTATAACTAAGCCGAGGACGTTGGTTCACCACAGATCAACCAATGAATTGCACACAATTAATTAACCGATTATTAACTTCCTGAATTAAGGTTCACTAATTCTCTCGAATCTAGTCTCCTTCAAAACTCCTCTAATGGCTCTCTCTCACTTAAACTCGTTTTGCCTATTGTTCCTATGATCTAATTGTGATAATCTTACCTCTCGGTATCGTTTTCGACAATATCAGACTAACAATTAAACCTGGCCAGTATTTAACTAAAAGCAATAATAATTAACAACAACAATTCAAGAACATTAACAAACAAACTAACAACTCTGAACAAACATCAAGAACGATCCATAAATCCCCTAGTCCTAGAAAGGAAACTACTCAGACATGTTTAAATTTAAAGAAACTAAATCAATAAAGGAAAATAAAACTATAAACATGATTAAAACTAACAAATTGACAATAATTAAAGAATTAAATCTAAACATGAAACTAGGGCACAAAAACCAAGAACATGAACTAAAACTCAACTAAGAATAAAAAAACATAAACTAGAAACATAATTAAAGAAATAATTGAAAAGGAATTGAAACAAAACCTCGATCGTATTGAATTGAATGATTAGTATCCTTCACAACTTAGAGAGAAAACTAGGGTTAAAAACTATAATTTTTGATAAAAGAATTCGTCACTAGGTTTATGAGAACAAAAATGCTTATATACTAAGGCCCAAAGCGAAGAAACACGTGAAAAACTTCCTCGGAGCGGCCCACCCGGAGGGGTCCGGGCGAACAACCCTCACCCGGGCATGCGACCTCGACCCGGGTGGGGAGCTCTTTTTGCTTCGCCTTTGATTTCTTTGCTCGTTTTTCTTAACCACTTCGTTAATTGCTTCTTTAATACTCCATCCTTAGTAAAGCTTCGCAAATGACTTCAACTCTTCACTAACTCTTCAAGTGCTTCAAAAGGCTCGGAAAACAACGATAAATCATCTATTCCTGTAAAATCTTATAAAAAGCACAACAAACACACGAAATAGCAAAAGTTAGTAAAAATGGCTCAAAAGAGCCACATTAGAGCTAAAAATCAACCAGGATCGGAGGTAACATATGCATCAAATATTAACTTATCATAGCTTATTCGCTTTGTTCGAACATTCATATAGCCTTTTTGATCCCGATTAGCGGCTCATATTCCCTATTTTGACCATATTGCACCCTATCAATTTTTTGGCATTTTTTCGAGAGCCTAGAACCTCACAAATTTGTGCATTATAGCTTTGGAATTAGGACTCCGAAAGGGCTCCCATGGGCTCCGTCTTATTTTCGCCTTTTTTTTTTACCACATGTTTTAGGTCACCATAGGACTCCCTATGATTTGTTTCAGCCTCTAAATACTTGGTATCATCCCCCTCTACGAGATATTTACAAATAAGCTAAGGGAACAATAACTTTTTCGCCCTCTCGAGACGTTCGTATTGTCTTTTCGACCTTGATTAGCTTCTTATGGTTTCTATTTTGACCATACGAGCAACCTGTTAAATTTTTGGCAATTTTTTTCTGGGACCCATAAACCTCCTAAAACTTTGAACAACCTTTTTTTGTCCTCCGTAAGGGCTACCCCGAGCTCCGTCTTCTTTTTATCCTATTTTTTATGACTTATTTAGGGTCACCACAAGACTCTCAATGATCACTGAAACCAAAACCAATGATTTGGGATGAAAAAGGCCATAAGCAGGACGATTACAAGTTTTTATACGATTGAAAAAAAATGATTTTCCTTCTTTCGAAAAGGCCATAAGATGAATGAAAACAAGTTTTAAGAGGCCGAAATCGATGGTGGGGGGTCATATGGTGTCCCATAGCAAGTGCTAAAAAAATAGGGCCAAAATAAAATGGAGCCCGAGTCTACCCCTCTAGAGGCATTAAACAAAGGCAATTAGTCACTTTTTTTTAAGGTTTCATGTCTCGCAAAAAAAAAAAAAAAAATGCCAAAATTTTTATGGGGTGCCCATATTGTAAAAATTTGAACCTATGCCAGGCGATTTAGGGTGAAAAGGCCATAAGAGGACCGATAACAAGTTTTTATACAGTTTCTAGAAAAAGTTATTTTTCACTTCTTCCGAAAAGACCACAAGGGCCGAAACCGATCGTGGAGATTCATGTGGTGTCCCATGGCAAGTAGTAAAAAAAAAGGGTGAAAATAAGACGGATCTCAAGACGACCCTCACGAAGACTATTGTTCACTACCTTTTTAGGTTCTAGGGTCTCGGAAAAATAGATGCCAAAAAATTTTACGGAGTGCCCGTATGGTCAAGATATCAACCCATACCAGGCGGTTTATGGAGAAAGGGCATATGAGAGACCATTACTAGTGTTTACTAGGTCTCGAAAAAGGTTGTTTTTCCCTTCTTCAGAAAAAGCCATAAGAGGGATGAAAAAAGTTGTTAGAAGCTGAATCTGATCATGGGGAGTCCTGCGGTGACCCATATCAACTGATTAAAAAAAGGGTGAAAATAGACAAAGCTCGGGACGACCCCTCTAGAGGCTCTTAAACAGAGGCTATTATTCACTGTTTTTTTAGATTATGGCTCCCGGCAAAAAAGGTTCAAAAAATTTTACTAGTGTCTGTATGGTCAAGATTAGGGGTGAGCATCGAAACTGGGTAACCGGTATTAGTTCCGGTCTTGGTTTGGACCCGACGGGTAAATACCTGGTCCTGGTTGAACTGGGTCCGGTACCGGTGATATGTGTGGTTTTCATAGTGTTTTTCCCCTTGTTTCGAGTCAATTTTGTGCTTAATGGGCGTCATTCTGGCTTTATTTTAGCTCATTCGATGTTCTTTAGCTAATTTGAAGTGTCTCGTCAAGTTTGATTAATTTCCGGCAATTTTAGAGCATTTTAGTTGATTTTTATCATCCACGGTTGTTATGCTCGGTTTTGGTATGTTTTGTAATTTCAGGCACGAAAACCGAGGCTCGGAACGAAGCCGGAAAGCTTAGACGGGATAAGAATGAAGATGCATGGAAATGCGTGCCAAGAAGTATGAAAACAAGCCTTAAAGAACTTATGAAGAAATAAGAAGAAAAGGAAGCAAAATGAACTTCTGAGGTCATGATGCGGGCGCATGAAAATGCATGCGGGCGCATTTTACAAAGGGATTTCAGCTGAAAGGGCATTCGGGAGGTCGGATGCGGGCGCATAAACCTCCTATGCGCCCGCATCAGACGATTTTCCGATCTTTTTATTCGTCTTTTATTTTCTTTGTACTTAGGTTTTGTAAGCCCAATTTGGGTACATTAGGCACGGTTTTCTAGGCAAAATAAACTTATGCTTTTCATATTTTAGAATTACTCTCTGGGGAAATAGAATTTAAGCATTTTTCTCTCTCAAAATTAATTGAGGAAATTAGGGTTTGTTCATAACTTTGAAATTCAATTTAATTCAAGTCTTCAATTCGTTCTTCAATTTGGTAATTCTTCTGATTTTGTTCTTTATTTTAGTTTAATTTATGCTTTTTAGTCTTTCTAGTTTAATTAATTTAGTTAATTTTGTTTATGTTAATTAGTTTAGTTATTAATTACTTCATGAATTCAATTAGGGTTTTTACAATTATTCTTGTTTTGATCTTCATAATTATGAGTGAGTAGTCTAATTTCTAGGGTTAGGGAAACCTTGATCAATCAATGGACTAATTAAATTAGGTTGTTTCAATCCCATAATTAGTAGTCAATTTCCTATTATTGGTTTCTTTGTTTACAATTGAATTGTGCGCAGATTTAGTTGTAATTCTGGTAATTGTTGAATTTGATGCCGAGAGGTAAAAATACCACAATAAGACCACTGAATAATAGGCGGAATTAGTCTAGGCATGAGCGAGAGCCGCTAGATGAGTTTCGAGGGAGTCTAGATTCGAGAGAATTAGTGAGCCCTAATTTGACGATAGTTGTGAGATTGAACGATCTTTGTTAGTGAATCCATTAGTTGTTCTTGGTGACCCGAATGACCCTAGGCTTAGTTTATTGGTTTAATTCTTCGTCATTTCCAGTAATTAGTTAGTAATTAGTCAATAGTCAGTTAGCTAGTCAATACATCTCGACCAAGGCTCTTTATACAGTTTAAGCTTTTTAGAACTAATAGAGTTTAACTGCTTCCCTGAGGATTCGATCCTTACTACCCTAGCTACATTAGTTAGTGTCGTTTGGTTTACTTTTGATAGGTGTGCGATAGCCTGTTCCACCGGGTCCCAAAATAACTACCCGGTTAGTACCGGTACCAGTAACGGATATTTTTAGACCCAGTACCCGGTGGGTACCCGATTGTACCAGTACCGTTACCGGGTACCCGGAACCGGACCCAGTTCTTGGTGGGTATTCAGTACTGGACCTGGTTCCAAGCGGTATTTTACTTATTTTATTTGCCTAATTTGAATATTTTTCGACATTATTACATATAAGTGGTATATTCCAAATTTATAATATTGTATTTGATATTAGATCTTTTAATTTATTTTCAAAAGAAATGCAATATTAAAGTATTAAGATATGTTTAAAATATCTTACCTAAAATAAAAAATTATGCAAAAAATACAACAGGGTACCCGGTACAGGATCCGGTTCTGGCCGGGACCAGTAGCAAAACTGGGTAATCTAGTACCCGGTACAACCGGTACTAGGATCGGATCCAAGTAAAATGACCGAGTACCCGGTTGTGCTCACCCCTAGTCAAGATATGAACCCATAATAGGCGAGTTGGGGTGAAAAGGCCATAAGAAGAATGATTACAAGTTTTTAAAAGGTTCCGAAAAGGCTATTTTTTCATTTATTTTTTTTTTTAAAAGGTGATATACATGTTTTATATAGCATTTTTTCCCTTATTTTTGGTTGATTTCATGCATAATAAATGAGTTTGTAGCTTTATTTCGGTTTAAATAGCGTTCCTTGGTGATATTTTGTGATATGGATGAGTTGTGAAGTCAACGGAGACTTAAACTTAACGAGTCAATACGGGCTTGCATCGGGATGCATGCTAAGGAACGAGAAGCTACGAACATTAATTAAAAGAAATCGAGCATCAAAGTTTAAAGATCCTTTAAAATTAGCTTTAGAGTGTCCATGCACCCGCAGCCCTTAAAAGAGCTTTACTCTATGCGGCCATAGATTCAGATAGGCCCTCCTCCTTGAGCAATCCAGAACCAGGCAACCTGCAAGCTCAGCGAAGGTGACTTAGTTCCCTGCCAACGCAGGGTCGAGGAATCTGGGCTTTTCGGTGGAGATTGTAATTTCACGTGGTTTTGTTTTATCTTAAGCCATTGACTAATATAAATAGGCCACAATTTCCTAGGCTCGTACATACTACTTTACATCATAATCTCCTAGTTTAGAATCCTAATTACTCATAATTAATTCTTTTTCTAGATTAGTTTGTTAAAACCTTCAATCATTCAATCAATTCAAGTTTCTCTCCTTTATTTTAGTGATTTCTTATTCTTTTCTCTTTGATTTAATTAGTTTAGTTTTATTATTTAGTTTTGTTATTTAGTTTATTCATGTTAATTATTCAAATTCTTAATTGGTTCTTAATTAGTTTATGTTTATTGAATTGTTTGTTTGTTGTTAATTATATTATTGATTAAGAACTTTATGATTATTGTTTTGTTTTCAATATCATGAGTGAGTAATTTAGTTTATAGGGTTACGAGATCAATGAACATAACAATAAATTAGTTAAGTATTAATCGATTGATTGCTGATTAGTACTTAAATTTCTATTATTGATCTCTATTGATTGCAATTAAATTGTAGCAAAATTTAGTTGTAAGTTTGGTTATTGTTGAAATCGGGGCCGAGAGGTAAGTTTACCACAATAAGAGCACCTAATAATAGGTAAAACGAGTTTATGCAAGCGAGAGTTGGTAAAGGAGTTTTAAGGGAGTTTAAGTTTAAGATAATTAGTATGCCCTAATTTAAGGAATATTAGTGAATTAATTGAATTCTATTTTATGAGTTTGTTAATTTTTCGTGGTGAACCGATCGACTTAGGTTTTTACTAATTTGTGTTTTCAATTATTTTCCGTAGTTCTTAGTTGCTTAGTCAAGATAATCAACAAAGGCTCCTTACACAGTTTTCACTTTTTAGAACTAATAGATCTTAATAGCTTTCCTGAGGATTTGATCCCTACTTCCCTAACTATATTAGTTAGAGTTATCGATTGATAGCCCTATTCAAAAGGTCATAATAGTGATAGAAAAAAATTTTTGAAGCTCAAACCGATCGTGGAGTCCTTTGTTGGCTCATAAAAAGTGGTAAGAAAGGGGTGAAAATAAGACAAAGTCCAAGACTGCCCTTTTGGAGGCTTCAAATGAAGCCTATTATTCACTGTTTTTTGAGGTTTTGGGGTTCAGAAGAAAAAAAAAAAAAAAAAAAAAAAAAAAAAAAAAAAAAAAAAAAAAATT
>PYUH01001396.1:160235-179014 GCA_016808085.1 Suaeda aralocaspica
AAAAAAAAAAAAAAAAAAAAAAAAAAAAAAAAAAAAAAAAAACCAAATATTTTACTAGATACAAGTATTGTCAAGATTTGAACCCAGATAATTTGGGGTGAAAAGACCATAAGAAAGATGAAATCAAGTTTGTAGACAATCCCGTAAAAGATTGTTTTTCCCTTCTTCTAAAAAGAATGAATTGAGGAGATGAGAATGTATTGGGTGGATTAAAAATGGAATGGATCGGATTGAATTCAGATGGTAAAATGAAAAAAGAAAGAGGTAATGGCATCCAATGATATCAAGTATGAAGGCAAAAACCAAGAATGTATGGAGCATTGAGGAAATGAATTTATAGAAAACTAGGTTATGTATAGTGAGGAGTTTATGAGAATGAATTGATGACAGAAGATGGTGTGCAATACATCATAATGCAGAGCAGAGTAGGTTGTTGTGAGTCTGGTGTGTTGTTGTAAGCCAAGATTGATGAAGCTGCCAAGGTACAACATTTATGTATATGGAACTCAAGAGTGGCAGTGTGGCGCATAGCATGTAAGGTATAGCCTATAGGTAGCTACTAGCTAGTATTATATTTTATGGATACATTTAAGCAGCAAGCAGTAAAGCGGTAAGCAGGTAATAGTAAATGCAAGATTTGTAAAAGACATAGAAAGTGAAATGAAGAATGGCATAGTAGTAATTAGTAAGTAGTAAGTACAGAGAGAGAAAGAGGGAAAAAAAAATCCATAATGGGTAGTAGTAAGTAGTCCGTAATGAAATCGATTGATAAACGAAAAGAAAGAGTAAAGGGGTTAGGTTAAGTGGTTACGAATGAAGGAAATGAGGGCGAGACTACGAGCGGCATGTTGAGACCTAAAGTGGTGGTCATTGTTGAGACGCAGCATATGGTGGTGGCGCCATTGCTGTTCCCTAATAAGTCTGTCATTTTCATAGTTTTGAATGAGTTGCATCAGCTGTTGCTGCATCTGCTCTTGCTTCTCTATAACTTGTCTCATCAATTCTTGTACATAACTCTCCATCTTCATCTTCTTCCTCTTGCTGTTTTTCCTTTTGTCGGCTGAATCTAAGGAGCACGACCTGAACTCCCCAATATTTTTTTTTTTTAATTTAAAAATTAAAAATTGGAAAGCAACCAAGAAAAGCAAAACAGAATTAAAAAAAGATACCTGAAATGATTAGAAAAAGTAAAATGGGGGTGGTTCAAGTGAGCATCAACTTGAGACTTGAATTTCATGAAATCGTCAACAGACTCAAAAGGGTAGGACTCCTCACAACCAGCATTGTGGTTGTGGCCATTACATCTCATAGGACGAAGCTTCTTCCTCCTATCACTTTCACCTTCTTCCTCATCTCCATCTTCTCTTTCAACTTCAACTTTAGCAAATGGACTTAGCTCTTCTGGTAGCCCACCCTCACCTACACACCTTATTTCTCCCATCTACTTACTGCTTCCTTTCCTTCTTCTATCTGCGGCCTATTCATATCTTTTTTTTTTACTGCTCAATAGTTAATGTTCACTTCAACTTTACCCCAATTAGGTTTAACTTTATTACACTATCAACTATTTTGAATAAATATCAAATCACATAGACATTTTCGTAAATATACCACCTTATCCCAAATTTTCTAACATATTAGACCAAAAATGTCATTGTAATATGCAAAATTACATATTACAGTGGAATATTGGTCGGCCCTCTTTTTGAAACCCAAATGCTAAAATTAAATTTGTACTACTATTCATCCTCTCACAATTTATTAATATAAAAAGTTGTCACAAAAATAATCAACACTTTGACCAATTTAATTAAAAGATAACACTTATTTTTCTTAAATTACCTTATTTATAACTAAATAAAAACTTAACCAACTTATCGCTCAATTTTGGGACACAAAAACTACTTCTTGGGGATTGAATCTGTATATCTTATACAAAGTATCTTGTATTTAAAAAAGAATAGAGGGGAGTACTTTACAGTCTACACCACAGCAGGTATATATCAAAACTAAATGGAGTGGTACGTATAGTTACAGGTGAAGAGGGAATTGCAACCCTCCCACCAAATAATGTTTAGAGGCTTAATAAGGGCATTGAGAATAAGTTAAAAAAAAAAAAAAAAAAAAAAAAAAAAAAATAATATACAATTGTAACTAAAAAATAATGTTAAAGTGTACATTGGTATATGTCATGAGATTATATGTATGTATGTATGTATGTATGTATGGTTTACCAACTTCAATAATCGAACAATATTTGGGTAGGAGGAGAAACGTTGAGCAGCATGAGTGATACTGGAATACTACTGTATCCATTCTAGTGTAGTTAGGAGATCGTTGGGATAGGCTTGAATAATATATTTCCCATTCATTCAATATTCTTTTGACTACAACTACACTTACACCTATTTGATAGTTGATACGTGGCCTTTTTTTTTTTTTTTTTTCATTTCATAACTACATTCAACAATTCCCACAAATGTTTAAAACTACGACATGAACTACTCCAAAATTGTTACAAGAGTTGGCTACCTAACCTACTACCGTTAAGCTTTAGTCTTTCCCCTTCCAACCTTCATTCCTTTTTGCACTCCTTCTCTCTATTCTGACTAATTTACCCCTTATTCCTCTTTCTCATTTTCACAATTGTTTAACAAATTAATTACTAATCTAAAACACACATGCACATATATTATGTAATCCCTTAACTTTATTTTATTGATTATACCTCATAATATCAATTAATTAAGTACATGTATAAATGATTCGTTTAGCATTTTGGACAGAAGAAGTACTTTGTATGGATAAACCCATTTCCTAATTACCTCCTTATTTTGACATGAATTGTGTGAAAAATTTGTTTTTCTATTTTGTTTACCTTTATGTTTATGTAGAAGCAAGGCAAATGTCATCTACATCACATTTGTAATAATTTTCAAAATAAATCAAGGTCCAAGCTTGTTAATGTGGCATTATAATACAGTGTCCTTTAAGATGGAAGTTCCACAATCTTTGGTTGGTTTCCCTACAATCTTCATTTTTGCAAGATTGAAGATTGTGACGCTCACAGACAATGACAAGGAACATTTCTAAGCCGGGTATTTTAAGATTATTATTATTATAATCAGGATATAGAAAAAACACATTATATGAGCAATAGTATAAACAAAGGTCAATAAAGTTGTAAATATTAATAATCTCCAAGGGCAGTTGTTTATGGGGCTTCCTTATAAAAGGCAGAGAGACACAAGCAACCAAAGTTCAAAGGACATGTTAAATAGCTGAATTCATTTACGCTCAACAAATACGCTACTGAGACAAAGCCAAAGGGAGGAAACTTTAGACAACTAAAAAGAGTATTTACAGCAACACAAAGATGATGACCAAATATTGCGGGTACCAGTATCACCACAACGACTTCGTGTTCTTGATGTTACTTGCATCTCTCATATTTGCCTCCATGATAGTCAACTCTAAATGCAGCAATGAAGTAGAAGAGGATATCAATGTTGGTATGAGGTGGGAATTCCAAATGTCATACAGAGATGAGATTGTGCAAATGGCTGGCTACGGTGAAGAAAAGCTTTCCACCGTACACATTACCGGCATGGTTATCTGCAATGAGGCTTGCTTACCATCTAAACATAACAGCCACCACCACCTTCCGCTTCAGTCACAACCTGTCGCAGGTATGTCATATGCCTATACTAATACTAATTTCATGAATACAAGTACTTCTGTTTCTCAGGTATATATTCCTGTTTTTTCACAACTATATCCAAATCTTCAAAAACATCTTTTATCTAATTACTGGTTTCTACGAGATTTTTTTTCATGATATGACTTTGACAAAATATTTTTTGATTAAAAAAAATATAAACAAAAAAAAACCTCTCAGAGTAGTAGAGTACCGATCCCCTTCCCAAAGTAGATGACGGAAAATGGGCAAGAAAAAAGATTTAGTTCAAGTTTATGGGAAATTTAATACAAATGAAGAGTTAATTTGCTGGTAATACTTAGGACTAAAGGCTTCATTACTTTTGTTGGAAGAGAATTTTCACTAGGTGTGACACCCTAACTCCCAGTGCTTACATATAATATGATAAGTTGATAACAATCAAGTTAATAATCATAATGATTATGTTTCTTGATACTTTATACTTTAAGCGAATGGTAAAACACATTTGTATAGAGACAGAAAAAAGTTTCAATGTGTAAATAACAGACAAGAGTATTTCTTTGTCAAGGTCTGTTGAATATAAACATAGGGAGGTTTTGTGACTGTACCAAAATACTTGGGCAGTGTGAAGCATAGTGAATTAGGATCCGTTTGGCCGGATGTCAAACATTTTCGGATGAGAATAGTTTTCCATGGAAAACCTTTTTCATGAAGATTTATTTGTCGTTTGGTTGCATGTATTTGCATTTTAAACAATTTTCATTGTTTGGTTTAACGAAAAACCAATTAATTTAATAGTGAGGGAAAATATTTTCCTACTAGGTGTGATGGAAAATGTTTTTCGGTTTTTCCCTCCCAATCTTGGGAGAAAATGTTTTCAAAGCAGTGGAAAATGTTTTTCCACCCCAAGTTTTACATTTTAATATTTTACTCCAAATCAAATAATGTAAAATGGGAAAACAATATACAGGCAAAACATTTTATACCCTACCAAACAAACCCTTAGTGATCAGCACTATAAATTAGCAATAGATTTAGAGGTCCTTATTTAAAAACTTAATAATAGAAATCCAACACTTAATAAACATAGATCCTATTTACTATATTCAGGGCATCCTTTCTCCATTCATGTCTAACAGAGACAAAACTATAACCAAACAAGCTCTAGTTAGAAATCCAAAGACTTGTCAACATATCTTGCATATGAATTTTTTATATAATATCTCATTGTTCCCCTAAATTTCTGTAATTTTTTTTTTTAATCCCCAAACTTTATTGAGTTTAAAATTCTTCTTTAATTTTTGGAAGGAGCCTTGGTAGGAGCTGCATGTCGTACCAACAAGAAAGACAGGAATCCTAACTGGGCTAAAGGTGTAACTGACAAATATGGAGATTTTATAATCGACCTTCCTTCTCATCTCCATGCGATCACAAACTTGGACAGAGAGTGCTCAGTTAAGATCCTAGAGCTACCTAAGGATTCACCTTGTCATCAATCAGCTTTGGTCAGTAATCATAAGGGAATCAAGCTAACATCTGCTGGAAATGGAATCCGGACATACACAGCAGGAAGGATAGAATTTCTGCGTACTATGCCTCGGAACTCAGAAGCTTGCATGAAAGAACAGAAGGATGAACAGGTGACTTCATGGTAGATGGCATTTCAAAGTAAAATAATGGTGAAGGGGGAAAAAAGTATAATGACTCGCTCAGATGGCGCTACAGTCACGGTAATGAGCCCATGTTTTAATTCCACCATCATTAGCATGAAATCAGAACCAGCAAGATCATATACTTGACAAAAGAAAAAAGTATATAACTTTCTGTATATTACATGTATATAAAAGCGAGTTTGTTGTGACTTTTGGGGATGTACTGGTGCACCTTATACATCATAGTGGATTGCCGTCACTTATTTTTCAGTTATTGCATTTATATCTTCAGGACCCATTTCCAATGATAATAGCATGCAACATACTACATTTAAAAAGGAATTGAAAAGAAAAAAATACATATTTGAAAGAAATTATCATGCTTGCTCATTAAAGAAACTCAATTTCTTAATGCTGTAATAATAACAGAAGTAAAAGCTTGCTAAGTTCATAAAAAAAAAAAAAAAAAAATAAGAAAAAAGTTACCAAATCATAAGTGAGAGCATTTGGTATAAGTTCCAAGTCTCAATACCTGGAGCTCATCGGGAATTATGGGCAGCACTCTGATTCTGCGTACTTACAGCAGATATATACCTGGCAACATCGGAACAGCAAGCAAGCTTATCAGCTTGTTCTTCAGGGATCTCAATGGAAAACTCCTGTTCCAAGGCCATAACAAGCTCCACCTTTTCCAAGCCGTCCAAGCAGAGATCTTATTGGAAACCAGTTACTTCAGTTACCTGTAAAAAGGAGACAAACATTTATATACTAGTCAATTTTACATGCAAATGATTGTCCGCACTTGCACATTGTTTGGATAACAAGCTATGAGAGAAACGATGGGAAGAGAAAGGAGAGGAGAAAGGATGGGAGGGAGAAGTGGAGTCTAACTTCCCTCCAAAGCTCTCCAAATTGGGAGGGATGAAGGTTCTTAAAGGAGGAGGGAAAATGGATCCCTCCCTCCCTCCTTTCCTTCCTCCAACCATATACAAAAATGAGGGAAATTATTCCCTTTCTTTTCTCCTCCCTTCCTATCTTTCCATTCCATTGTATCCAAACAAAGGGTTAAAGTGAAGTTATGTTTAAAAGAGCAATAAAAAATAAATAAATAAACACCTAGGTGGTTAACATAAACTAAGGAATTCACACAAACAGCTTTTTGGCCCCAAGGCACGAGAGGAAGGGCAAAATAGAAAAGCTACTAAGTGGTAACATCATGACATCAGATGATAGAATGTTGAAGACAAGTATAAAGTGAAGCCATGAAAGCTATTAATGAATCCAAGTAGAATAGAAACTAAAATTAAATGGAGTGGAAAGAAGAAAGATAATGTAGAACATGCCTAGCTATAGAGCTGTATAATGAGCCTAACCTTAGCAGTATCGGTTAAGTTGAAACTTGTGACCAAGCCAAGGACCCGATCCATAATGTGGTCATCACTGTTACCCAACAAAGTTCACAGTTGACGGCTGTAAATTGCTGTGTAAACTTGTTAATGACCAAAACCAGAAAGAAGGGTGAAGTGTAATATGCCTAAAAAATAGAGCTGTTTAGATTATGCATCTTCTGCACCCCAGAAAAACGAGTAGGTTAGATTGGAACAGAAAAGTAATTTGAATTTGATGGATAACAAAGCATGAATTCCCTAATCTACTGACGACAATAGGGGGGGTTGTGTTGATGACAAGTACAACTTCAAATGAAAACAAGTAAAAGGGGGGGGAAGGACAAGGTAAGCATTATCGTCCGATGGTAAATAAACCAGAAAGAGTCAGCACTATGACACTTGTAAGAATATGCCTTAGAATTAATATTAATCCGTGGTTCACAATCAAATCACGCCGACTTCTATTTATACTCCCAATTAATATTAACATTGCTGGTGAATGGGACGCTATATGTGTGTTCTTTGTCATTCGCATTTATCAAGTGTGTTCAACAAAGATTAAAGAAAGACTAGTGAAGCCTGGTTGTGGTTCGGAGTAGAATATAAAGAAGCAGTACAAATTTAAAGACAAAACATACATAAATGCCAGCCATCTTTTTGTATTTGTATACATGGTATCGTGAATTAATGAAAAAATAACAGCAAAACAACATTGATGTGCAACAACAAAATCGAATCAAAAGTCACGCAGAAAGATTAGGGTTTACCTTATCAATTAATTGGGGATGAAGCCTGAAGGAAGTTCATGCCTTATGCTCTGTCTGAATCACATATTATTAGATCATGGGATTGGAATTTGGGAGTCGCTCATTAACCTTGCTACTCGCTACTTACTACGGTTTCAATTCTACCTTTTTTTTTTTTTTTTTTTTGGTATTTTTGAGAGTCACTAATCAGATCTAGTCCTACAATTTTGTCTGAAATCGGAACAAAAGGTTTAACTATCTAACTTACCCCTCATCCTCTTTTAATTCTACATTGCTCTTATTCTATTGATTTCCGCATGGTCTTCACTCGACCGGGTTTGGATCTATTAGACATTTATATTAGATCGGACTTGAATTTTTTTTTTTTTTTGTTTTTTTGAATTGGACTTGATTGAGTTGAATACGAGTATTTAAAAAAATTTCCATATTAATTTAGGTAAATTTATTAAGTCACAACCGTTCAGTTTCAAGTTACAATGTATACTTTTTAACTCACATTTTTTATCAAGTAACAGTGCATAAGTGATAAGTCATAATTTTTGTAAAATCAAGTCACGGGTATATAAATTTAAGTCAAAATGACTGAGTTTCAAGTCACTAAAAAACACCATGATAAGATTAATTTTGTAAATTTATCTCGGGAATTTTGTTTTATAATTTCCCGTTGAATACTTGATTTTTATCAAAATAATTAAATCTCGTTTTCTTCTGAAAAATACACCCTTAGTTTTTTTTAGATGTAACTATTGGGTAATTGTGAGAGATAAAATATTCAAAAGTTGCAATTAAAAAAACATAGGGAGTATTATGGAGTAGTATTTGCAACTAACATTATTACATCGAATAAAAACTCTATATATATATGTTTTTTTTTTTTTAGATGTGTGGAGAACAAAAGAAGTTAGGAGCCCCTTTGCTCGGAAGTCAATCCTAACTTATCGGATAAATGTATAGAAGATAAGACTATGCTATCATTACGATTGATATCCATGTAATCGTCCACCAAGTGTCGAACATTGGCTAACCAGTAAGTCGTTCTATTTGCTTCTCGACAGACATGGGAGGCTTCCCAATAGTCGAAATTGTATAGCTACTTTTGAATATCTTTGATAATGTTTGACAAATGCCACAGTGTTGTCCATTTGTCGTTGAGTGTATTGATAACAAGAAGATTATCGCCTACAATAATGATTTTTTGAATTCCTTGCTCGATGGCTAATCGCACGCCGTGGTGGAGAGCTAAAGCTTCGGCGATGAAGGAGATGGTTGTCCTAAGAAAGTGAGTGCGAGCAGCTATCACCTCGGTGTTGGAATTTTGAAGCTAGAATGATGCTAGCCATTGAAGTCGTCGTTGATTTTTTCTCAGAATTATCAAAGTTGAGTTTGATGAAGCCAAGCGGGGGAGTCTTCCATGACACAAAGACGGAAGGTTTGGAAGTTACTGGAGGGGTAGTTGTAGAAGATGAGTAATGAATGCCTAAGTTTTGACATTCATCAAGTTTTAGCCTGTAAGACCATTAATAATAATAATAATACTATTCAAAACATGATCAAATTTAATGCATTAGCTAGAAGATATTTTAGTTAGACCCTAACCGCTACCTTAAAAACCCTAACCACCCCAAAACTAAAATACCCTCCACTGCCTGCAACCACTTCTAACACCCTTAAAACCATCACCCATCTACTCCCTGCCCCTCCTACCCCCTTCGAACCCATTGTAAAACCCTAGGTTTAGTAATTATGGATGCTAAGGTTTCGTTTTAAGTGGTTGGAGAGACTACAAAGGGTGGCAAAGGGAACGAGTAGGTAGGGTGGTGGTTTCGGGGGTGTTACAACTTACAAGTGGTGGAGGGTGTTTTAGTTTTGGAGTGGTTAGGGTGGCGGTTAGGGTCTAGGGATGGTGGTGGGGGAGTAGGGATGATCATGGGGCTGGTGTGGCTGGACCCAGACCCAAACTCTGATTTTGAGGTATGGATCTAGTTCCGCCCCAGATCCAATGGGTCTAAAAAATCTGGACCCTTACCCGGGTCTGGCAGGTCTGGTGGGTCTAGTGGGCCTGACGAGTCTATGAAAGAGTCTAAGTTACATAGCAGTTATAGCAACAAAATTAAATCGTATTATTTTAATGAACTTATCTAGTAAATACAATTTTAAATTTATGTACAATTTTGAGATAAGATTAAATTAGTCTAAACTAAAATGAGTTCGAATAAATCAAATTAATTATATACGAGTTTAGATTAGTTACATACGATGTCATATACGAGATAATTATAAATTAACTATATACAAGAACATTAAAGATTGTTTACTTGTTTGTTTTATGTTATATTATATTATATATATATATTAAAAAAAATTTAATGGGTCCATGGGACGGGTCTGAAGCGGGTCTGGGTCCAAATTGTTGAGATCCAAACCCAGACCCATTTGGTTAATCCTAGACCTAGATCCGCCCCAAACCCACTGGGTCTAAAAATATTGAACCCAAGACCATTATACATGGGGGGGGGGGTCCACAGGGTCTGGGGCGGATCCTAGACCCATGACCATCCCTAGTGGGGAGTAGGTGGCACGCCAACGCTGACGAGGGGGTAAGGGTTGGTAGTTGATTTAGTGGTTTCATGTGGTGGTTGGGCATATATTGTTAGATGTGGGTGGTTGAGTTGGAATTTGGAAAAGGAAACGAAAAGATAGAGGGGAGAATGAAAAAGTGTTAGTATGGAAGAATGAAGAATGGAGAGGGGAATGCAAAATTAGCATGAGAAACATCAACAAATGGAATTAAAGCGGTTGATATCGAGGGGTGTCCAGGAGCAAACTGTGATTTGCTCCAACGCAAATCACAATGGCATAACAGTAAATAAAAAGCTATTTTTGGTGAGGGGTGTCAGTTAAATTTAACTGACAGAATTTTCAAGCAGTTATGCGTGTATATCACAAGCAAGTTTGATGAGGTTGGTTAAGGGTTTTAGCTATGAGCTTGAGTAAAAACAAAACAAAAAAAAATTCAGATACACCCCTCCCCAAATATACCTAACTAAGAGGGCTTAATTAGTTAGGAGGAAATACAGTGTTAGCAATGTCACACAGCTCTTGAAGGATTGTTAGGTTTTTCATTAAAAAAATACAGTGTTGAGTTTAGGAGGAAATCGGAGGGCTCGTAAGTGGAGCTGTTGTTAATTCAGTGTCGAAGAAGAGTTGCGCTGATGAACAGGTATGATTAACTGTTGATTATTGTTGGATTTAATAATTTATTAAAATGATTTTGGTAAACTGATAATTCAGTAGGTGTGGAAGTGTAATTTTTTCATAATATGTTGATATGCAAAAGCAGAAGCTGGATTTATATAAAATGATGATTTAATATACATTAAGCTTGCATGTTCAAGTGTTTTTGTTAAAATAAAGCAATGATTGGAGTTATGAATTTCAGGTTTATTATTGTAACGATTGTTTGTGGTATATTAGTTTAATTATTTATCTATATGTGACAAACTAATTGATAGATTGTTGTTTAATTGTTACCATGCATTTTGAAGTATGTTAAATATGAAATACTTTAAACAAATAATCTTAAAAGTAATTACGAATGTCACTATAAGCAGTGTTATTATAATAAGAAATATTCTATTAGTGATGGCTAAATATCTAAAAATTTGAAACACTAATTATATTCCACAAACTGACTGATATTCAATGAATACAAGGTAGAAATGGATGGTGTTGTTGATACTGAGGCAGAAACCATAGACTTTGATGAAACTGTACCTCGTAAAGGGATGATCTTTAGTTCGTGGAAGAAAGTAGAGATTTTGTATAAAAAATATGGAAAGAAAACTGGGTTCGGGATTAGTCGTACACAGAGTGCTTTGGGTAGTGACAAGGTAACTAAAAGAGCAGTAACATGGAAATGTGAATGTTGGGGGCATGCAGATAGTAAGGTTGAAAATGAGGAAGTCCAAATTAGTAAAGAAATGGAAATAGGTGGCTTTGGCATAAGTGAAACTTCAAAAACCAAAAGGCGTAAGTCAAAAAAATGTGGATGCACCGCAAAGGTGTATGCTAGTTTAAATAGGTGTGGTATGTGGGAGATTAGGAATGTAGTGCTAGAACACAAGGGTCATACTCCTGTTCCAGAGAATTCCAAGCTTGTTAAGGATTATAGGATGGGTTATTTCAATACTAGTATACGTAACAGGTTGTTCAATGATGTGGAGGTAGGTGTATCTGTGTCTAAAATTCATGGTAGCATTGCTCGTGAACGGGATGGCTTGGAGAACATGCCTATAACTGAAAGGGATATGAGACATGTTATTGATAAACGTAGACGACTGAAGATGGAAGGTGGTGATGCTAATGCGTTGTTTGCTTATTTTGAGAGGATGCATAGGGACAATCAGCAGTTCTTTCATACTTGTAGGGTTGATGAGGTTGGTAGGATGAAGGATGTATTTTGGGCTGATGCAAGGAGTCGAGCTGCTTATGAGGAGTTTGGTGATGTGGTATGTTTTGACACGACTTATTTGACTAACAAGTATAAGCTTCCTTTTGCAAATTTTGTTGGTGTCAATCACCATGGGCAATCAATCCTACTTGGTTGTGCATTGCTCTCTCGAGAGGACATAGACACATTTAATTGGGTATTTAGGCAGTGGCTTGATTGTATGGGTGGGAAAGCACCGAATGGGATATTGACTGATCAGGCATATGCAATGAGGCAGCCCTTATCGGAACTTATGCCGCAAACTAGGCACAGATGGTGCATATGGCATATCTTAAGAAAACTACCTCATAAGCTTGGGAAGCATCCAAAGTAAGTAATCTTTATATATGCAATCCATCATTATGTTCTATACGGAATATTAAAAGTTTTGTGTAACAATCACATGCATTTAACTTGATAAATAAGATAGAGAAACTTTATGATGTAATCAAATTTTTGTAGGTAAACCTTTTAAAAATATGTTAATCAAATACAGAAATAAAAACAAAAACTATCTATATATAAAAATGTTCAACAACGTATGTGGTTTCAGGTATGATGAGCTTAAGGAGGAACTGTTAGGGGTTATCTATGATACATTCACTGTTGATGAGTTTGAGTCGGGGTGGGCGAAAGTAATTGGCAAATATAAGCTAGAGAAAGTTGGGTGGCTTGTATACATTTACAAAGAAAGGTCAATGTGGGTTCCGGCTTTTATGAAAGACATTTTTTGGGCTGGCATGAGGACAACACAGCGTGTGGAGAGTATTAATAGCTACTTTGATCAATTTTTGAAAAGAAGCACGCGTTTGTGTGATTTTGGTGAAAAGTACATTGCTGCTATTGAAAGAAGAATTTGTCAGGAAAGGGATGCTGATTTGAATTGTGAAAAGTATGTAAGAAATCCATCAACTGGTGTTGCATTGGAGCTGTATTTTAGGAAAATTTATACAGATGCTAAATATCGTACTATCCAAATTGAATGTGAGCGTCTTTTATACGTTTATCATATAGCCACTTTGCAGATTGGATGTAACGAAACTGTCTATATGTTAGAGGATAAGGTTTGGAAATATTGTCGTGGTGGATTAAAGCAGTATTTGAGTGATGATAGGCGCATCATACGTGTCAAATTCAATACTGAAAACTTAGATGTCGAATGTGAGTGTAAGTTTTTTGAAACTCATGGATTGTTGTGTCGTCATTGTATTAAAATACTAGATATGAACCGGGTCTCAAGTCCACCAGAAAAATATGTTTTACGGCGATGGCGTAAAGATGTTGTTAGAAAGCATTCTCTTATCAAGGTTTCGTATCATGATCCGACAAAGACTGAACATGTTAAAAGGTTTGATGAATTTAATGTTTTGTTCGATCCAATGGCTCTCGATGCTGCAGCCTCAGAAAAAGCAGCAAGTATCATGCGCAAGGGACTACAGAGAATTAGCAAGGAGCTTGGTAAGTTAAAGGAGGGGAAAAAGGATTTAAGTGTTGATACGACTCCTGGTACCTGTAATTCTACACCAACTTGTACACCCACAGTCAATCATGATGTTTCTCCAGGAGCTGAAGGGTTTGATACTCCTGTTAACAACAGGCAGTCATTGAATGATGAAGAAATTGATATTGATGTTGACCCGTTTGAAACTCCTGCTGAAAATCTTGATGACATAAATGTTCCATCAGCGATATATGAAGAATATGAAGAAGCAGCATCTATTGAAGTTGTAAACGCCGATGTTAACTTTGCGTCACCTGAAGGTAGCCAAGTTATTCTTGATCCTCCAATGCCAAAGAAGAAACGGGGTAGGCCGAAAGGAATACGTTATAAGAGTCCTGGTGAAAAGGGTTGGAAGGAGAGTAACAAAAGTATTGCAAAGGTATCGACGCCTGCCAATAATTTACCTTATCATTCTTAATAATAAACAATTGTGTTTACTTTTATAACGTAACTTGATAAGCATGTATTTTATTGCAGGAAGGATGTGGGTGTGCAAGTTCTAGTGCAGCAAGGAAAAAGGTAACTTTTGACGACCAAGATATAGGTGGTCATGAAGATGATGGTGTCAATGAAGGAGATATTGCTTCTATCAATGATGTGCTTGATATGATTCAATGGTAGTAAACCAGTTCTAGTGGTGTATTTTACTTATTAAATTTTAGTTATTATTTAATTTAAATATCTTATAAGGACATTTTTTTTCAGATTTAAATTGTAATTGGACTATGCATGAGGTTAAACGGTTCAACTTGGTGGTTGATGCCATGCAGGATATATTGATCACCTTTCCTTTTTAACGAAAAAATTATGCTTTGTTGTTATTACACTTATAATTATAGTGTTTATGATGAAGTCCTGCGTTTTTCTTTGTGGAGCTGCCACTTACTTGTTACCAAGAAAATAAAGACAGCATGTTGCATGTTGCATGTTCCATTTTGCATGTTGCATGTATAATCATGGCCATGATAAATAAGCCATTATGCATGTATTGTCCCGTTTACGGTTATATATCCTAACGTACTTATTGAATTCTCTAATAATTTGTATATAAATATTTATTTATCGTAAATATTTATACATATCCCGTATATATTAAATTTTTCTACAAATCTATTACGGCCATTTTTCATTAAAGAAAAGAAACTTATGTGATTAGTTTCTATTGGGATAAAAGCACAAGTTTTTGTCAGAACCTTTAATTTTAAACAAAGCTTTTCATAAAAATGCCATAGTTAGGTAAATATTTAAGCTAATTATGTGTACGAACACTTAGCCACTTCATTGAAACACATACATACATTAATATAGTCCTTCATTCTTACACATTCGGACTATTTTTACGTTCTCGTTTGTTCTAGAGCAATACCTACAACAGATGGAATTATGTACAGCAAAACCTAAAGTCGTCAATTATCGTGATCTAAACGAGATCACCTAACATAGTATTCAAGTGCTTTAAGATAAACATTTACAGCCACATTTACTGCAATCATCACATAGTTTTATCGTTACATGACTTCCGTTTCTAATTGGTGAGTGCTGCAAATGACCAACACATGGAATTTTTTCTCCATTGCACCAAAAAGTCAGACATTGATAATCAACTCCAAATTCTTCACCTATGTACTTGTACAAACTCCGTAAGCATGATTTCCTTCCACGAGATAAACTTTCAAAGGTATCATTGCCTAATGATCGTTGTATATAAAATACAATCCTCCTGGAGTCCACGTTCATGCACGGTGCCTTTGAAAAAATAAAATATAAACATATTATTATTTTTTTTAAAACAAAAAATGATTGATATTAATATAATTCAAACTTTTTATTAGAGTATGATTAGGGATTCAGCAACACTATTATGTCCTTATAAATGGTATTATACCTTCCCTTTAGCAATTATCAGCTGGACATTTCCCATGCCACACGACGCAGGTGTATCCATCTCACCAACAGCTACTCCGTTTAAACCAACAGTGAATTTAATATCACCAACATTATAGTTTAGTAAAGTGGCATAATTTTCCAATGCCTTCCCCAACCGATCGTTGAATCGTACTCTATACTCCTGTCCACGATCTCCTGGTTTTGAACTTTTAATAATGATCTTAACTGTCTTAGGGCAATGTAATGGTATATTACGTTCCTGTGGTAATGACACCATTGTTTGTTGTTGAATATCTGTTGAACCTGAAAAATTTACGTGTTATATCAATAATTGTGGGAACCATTGTCTTAAATAAATATCGTAGTACTATAAATCTAAATGAAGTTGTAACTCATGTTAACTTCCATGTAACTCTTGTAATTCATGCAAAATAAGGATAATAGATGTAACTCATGTTTACTTCCATGTAAAATTAGACTTCTGTAATTCATGTAACTATTTGTTACGTTACCTCAATTAACGCATGCATGCTATATCCATGTTAAACCTCTTGGTTTAATAATTTTTTACCTGTTTTTTTATCAACTAAATTAACATTCGAATTCTTCTTCCACTTCTCTTCTTCTAGAGTCTGTATCACCTACCCTATAATATACCATATGTCCACCTATTTTAAAAATTCGATTTATTATACATTATTGTTGTTTACAAAATGAAGTTATACAACTCTCAAACTAGAATATTAAATACATAGTATAATGTAACAAAAAGTTTACGACATTGTGCTAACTATAGTTACTCACAATTTAGCTAATTGGCAATTTAAATTATGCATATACTTACATGAAATTGTGATTGCATTGCCTAATCGTTCTTCAGAAGGACTTAAAGATTTCAATAGCTCTTGCACTTTGTTATCAAGTGCATCTTGGATATCTAGATTACAAGGTTGATTTACATCAAAGTTATCACAAAGTAATAGTTTTGCATATTCATCAAACTCATCTATGTTGAACCATGAACTAGTACCTGCTTCACATTGCTCATTAGAGATGTTTGTAGTGTTTTTGTTATATATGGTTGAATCATGGTTCATAGGTGTTATGAGTTCATTGAATGAATGAACTCTTACAACTTTTTTGGATTCACCAAGGTTGTTTGCTTCATAATATCCAGACATGTTTTTGTTGTACAAAGAATGGCAATATTAGTTTATAAGAAGAAACAAATTGTTATTGTGTGTAAATTTTGAGAGAAATTACTCTTAGATAGGGGTTTACTCTTTGTCATATATACTTATAGGGGAGCCATCATATATGTAGGGGGTCGAACATGACTATTTTGTATTCGTATTGTTCCCCACGAAATTGAACCGATTTTAATCGGATTGGCCTTACAAAGATGCATCCGTTTATGTAAACACCTTTCGTCATGTAATTAAAATTGTCGACCGTTTAATTAATTTGACATTAAATTCGAATGACCTGTGTGTCGCACCTTAAAATTGTTTACAGTTTTATTTAGTGTTTTATTTGCGCTTACGGGTGTTAATGACACGAGACAGCTCGGCTCGAATGACATCGGGTCGAGTTCGACTCGAAAATATATTGATTTGCTCGATATATAATTATATACAAGTAAAGTTTTATAATGTATCCCAAAACTAATTTAAATATTATTTACTTCATATGTGTTGATTTATCCGTTTTTTAACTTCCATCTCAACAATTAAAAAGTGTTCTAACTTTGCCACATAACTACATAAATTTGCAAGTTTTTAAGATAATTTTGTAATCTTCTGTTTCTATTAGTTACTTCTAAAGAAAATTATGACAAATTACTATTCAAGTTACTCTTTATTATGAATTTATTTGAGCCGCATTTGATTCTAGCTCGAACTGACTTGGACTGGACCGTACACGGAACTTTTGACCGAATAGTAATAAACCTTTTAGTCCTTAATGGCCTTAAGCATACTACTTGTTAAGTAGTTATATCTATAAAACCTAAACTTTGCAAAATCCTCAAATCTTCTATCATCCTTTTTCAAAGTTTGTGTAGTATTTGATTTAGTGAGTTATTGTAAAGTACTACATATTATTGCTACAAATATAGTAAGCAGGAATTGTTGTACCAAAAAAAATATCTTTAAAATTCGGATTTGATTGGATCCAAAATCGTAAGAGCGAATTTAGGTGGATTGGATTGGATTGGATCCAAAATGTCTTCAATTTCATAAACTAAAAATATATGGTTTGGATTTACATTGGCCAATAATCCAAACCATAGAACGAACTTTCACCCCTACTCACCTTGCGTCCAACCGACTTGAGTTCGAGCTCCATTTTAAAATCTCGCGAGCTTTCAACCTCCTCTGGTCGTGTTAGAGTTTTAAGTTTTAAGTATCGAGTTCGAGTCCAGCTCAATGATACTCGAGCTTAACATTAAATCGATGTAGCAAGACCGAATTGTGAGACCGAAATGTGAGACCGAATTTTGAGTCCGAATTTTCGTGCTTTTGCATTTTGTATCTTATGACGTATGTTTTAAATGTCTACGTCATTGCTGTATTGTACTCATGACTACTTTACCAATTGCATGTTTCTACTAAATTAGATATCATGTCCGCAAATCTAACAATGTCACTTCAAATAAATGTCAACACTTTTTACTTCCATTTCTGTTGCTTTCATTATTATTTATAAATGATAATCCCACTTCAATTGAGCTGGACTTTTTTTCGTTTATAACTTGGTAGAATGGTTACTTTTTTAAGTTCACTTATTACTAATTAATTGTTAGTTAATTAAGCATAAATTAACAGTCAAAAAAGGGATACTCAAAATTTTATTGTCGATTTACTTCTAAGAGGCAAACATTTTTTAAAAAATATTTAATGATTCATCTAACATGTCTTCTACTTGTACCGATAACATATCTGCTACTGTCTTATTTTAAAATAATTACGTCATGTGTTCTACCATGTATACATATCAGAGTGATTATTTAGTAAATAATTTTACAAGGATCATAATTACGCCATATATGCTAATTGATAATTCCAATTTTACATATCAACGTGAGTTACGGATTTATTGTGATTGTTGATTGCCCTTAATTATTAGTGACATGTATGTAGCTAAAACTATAAATAACCTACCTAGTTTCCCTTACCTATGAGGTTGAGTGTGTGGAGGTTGAGTGTGTGGAGTAAAACACCATGCCATGTCAAATCAATGTCATTTTGCTTGCTCACCCCATTGTCATCATGAATAATGCCATCATCACGGNTCCATCATCACGGTTCCCATTACAAGCAAACCTTTTCAATGAACCTACTATAATATGGGGTGCCATAGGGTACTGTTAGAACACGCGTTTTTTATGCTACTCCCTAGTAGTGGTATTCGTTCAA
>PYUH01001399.1:0-52688 GCA_016808085.1 Suaeda aralocaspica
CCCTAAAACCACGAAATTCCCTTACCGTACACAGTGACCTTGTCGTGTCTAACCATAGGACACCGAGACTAAAAGGATACAATGCATAATATATGACATGATGGAGCTTTATAACTTATACCAGTTGCGTTTGTAGATGTTAGGCGCGAAAATCTCCTAAATTGCACCGAAATGGCATGTCACGTCCAAAGTTACCTGACTTATCTAAACGTATGAAACCAAGACTTAAAAGGCATAAATGCATAATATATGCATTATGGAGCTTTATAACATATTGCAAGTCGCGTTTGTAGAATTAGGCGCAAAATCCCCCTGCAAACACCCCGAAATAACCATTTCACATCACAAGTGAGCTTGTCTGGTCTCGATCATGGAACCATGATCAAAAAAGCTAAATGCATAATATATGAATTCATGGAGCTTCAAAAAATATAACAGTTCGCGTTTGTAGAAGTTAGGCGCGAAAAACCCTAAAATGCCCCGAAATGACCATTTCACGTCCCAAAGTGGCCTTATCGTGTCTAAACGTATGTNCAAAGTGGCCTTATCGTGTCTAAACGTATGGAACCAAGAACTACAAAGCTTAAATGCAAAATATATGACATTACGGAGATTTAAGATCATGTAACAGGTAGCGTTTGTAGAAGTTAGGGGTGAATACCCCGTAAAACGCCTCGAAATGGAAATTTCATGTCCCAAAGTGACCTTGTCTTGTCTAAAAGTATGGAACCAAGACCTAAAAGGCTAAAATCCATAATATACGACATGATGGAGATTTAAAAACATATAACAGGTCGCGTTTGTAGAAGTTACACGCAAAAAACCTAAAGCGCCATGAAATGGCCATTTCACGTCCCACAGTGACCTTGTTGTGTGTAAACGTATGGAAACATGACCAAAACGACTTAAATGCATAATATATGGAATGGTGGAGCTTTAATAACTTATAATAGGTCGTGTTTGTAGAAGTTAGGCGCGAAAACCCCCTAAAACGCACTGAAATGACCATTTAACGTCCCACAGTGACCTTGTCGTGTCTAACCATATGGAACCGAGACCTAAAAGGCTTAAATGCATAATATATGACATGATGGAGCTTTAATAACTTATACCAGGTTGCGTTTGTAGCTGTTAGGCGCGAAAATCTCCTAAATTGCACCGAAATGGCCATGTCACGTCCCAAAGTTACCTTGACTTATCTAAAGGTATGCAACCAAGACTTAAAAGGCATAAATGCATAATATATAGCATTATGGAGCTTTATAAACATATTGCAAGTCGCGTTTTTAGAAATTAGGCGAAAAATCCCCCTGAAACACCCCGTAATGGACATTTCACATTCCAAAGTGACCTTGTCGTGTCTCATCGTATGGAACCAAGATCAAAAAAGCATAAATGCATAATACATGAATTCATGGAGCTTCAAAAAATATAACAGTTCGCGTTTGTAGAAGTTAGGGGCGAAAACCCCTAAAATGCCCCGATATGACCATTTCACGTCCCAAAGTGGCCTTATCGTGTCTAAACGTATGGAACCAAGAACTACAAAGCTTAAATGCAAAATATACGACATTACGGTGATTTAAGATCATGTAACAGGTAGCGTTTGTAGAAGTTAGGGGTCAATACCCCGTAAAACGCCTCGAAATGGAAATTTCATGTCCCAAAGTGACCTTGTCGTGTCTAAAAGTATGGAACCAAGACCTAAAAGGCTAAAATCCATAATAAACGACATGATGGAGATTTAAAAACATATAACAGGTCGCGTTTATAGAAGTTACACGCAAAAATCCTAAAGCGCCATGAAATGGCTCTTTCAAGTCCCACAGTGACCTTGTTGTGTGTAAAGGTATGGAAACATGACCAAAACGACTTAAATGCATAATATATGGAATGATGGAGCTTTAATAACTTATAATAGGTCGTGTTTGTAGAAGTTAGGCGCGAAAACCCCCTAAAACGCACTGAAATGACCATTTAACGTCCCACAGTGACCTTGTCGTGTCTAACCATATGGAACCGAGACCTAAAAGGCTTAAATGCATAATATATGACATGATGGAGCTTTAATAACTTATACCAGGTTGCGTTTGTAGCTGTTAGGCGCGAAAATCTCCTAAATTGCACCGAAATGTCCATATCACGTCCTAAAGTTACCTTGACTTATCTAAACGTATGCAACCAAGACTTAAAAGGCATAAATGCATAATATATAGCATTATGGAGCTTTATAAACATATTGCAAGTCGCGTTTGTAGAAATTAGGCGCAAAATCCCCCTGAAACACCCCGAAATGGACATTTCACATTCCAAAGTGACCTTGTCGTGTCTCATCGTATGGAACCAAGATCAAAAAATCATAAATGCATAATATATGAATTCATGGAGCTTCAAAAAATATAACAGTTCGCGTTTGTAGAAGTTAGGCGCGAAAACCCCTAAAATGCCCCAAAATGACCATTTCACGTCCCACAGTGGCCTTATCGTGTCTAAACGTATGGAACCAAGAACTACAAAGCTTAAATGCAAAATATATGACATTACGAAGATTTAAGATCATGTAACAGGTAGCGTTTGTAGAAGTTAGGGGTGAATACCCCGTAAAACGCCTCGAAATGGAAATTTCATGTCCCAAAGTGACCTTGTCGTGTCTAAAAGTATGGAACCAAGACCTAAAAGGCTAAAATCCATAATATACGACATGATGGAGATTTAAAAACATATAACAGGTCGCGTTTGTAGAAGTTACACGCAAAAAACCTAAAGCGCCATGAAATGGCCATTTCACGTCCCACAGTGACCTTGTTGTGTGTAAACGTATGGAAACATGACCAAAACGACTTAAATGCATAATATATGGAATGATGGAGCTTTAATAACTTATAATTGGTCGTGTTTGTAGAAGTTAGGCGCGAAAACCCCCTAAAACACACTGAAATGACCATTTAACGTCCCACAGTGACCTTGTCGTGTCTAACCATATGGAACCGAGACCTAAAAGGCTTAAATGCATAATATATGACATGATGGAGCTTTAATAACTTATACCAGGTTGCGTTTGTAGCTGTTAGGCGCGAAAATCTCCTAAATTGCACCGAAATGGCCATGTCACGTCCCAAAGTTACCTTGACTTATCTAAACGTATGCAACCAAGACTTAAAAGGCGTAAATGCATAATATATAGCATTATGGAGCTTTATAAACATATTGCAAGTCATGTTTCTAGAAATTAGGCGCAAAATCCCCCTGAAACACCCCGAAATGGAAATTTCACATTCCAATGTGAAATTGTCGTGTCTCATCGTATGGAACCAAGATCAAAAAATCATAAATGCATAATATATGAATTCATGGAGCTTAAAAAAATATAACAGTTCGCGTTTGTAGAAGTTAGGCGCGAAAACCCCTAAAATGCCCCGAAATGACCATTTCACGTCCCAAAGTGGCCTTATCGTGTCTAAACGTATGGAACCAAGAACTACAAAGCTTAAATGCAAAATATATGACATTACGGAGATTTAAGATCATGTAACAGGTAGCGTTTGTAGAAGTTAGGGGTGAATACCCCGTAAAACGCCTCGAAATGGAAATTTCATGTCCCAAAGTTACCTTGTCGTGTCTAAAAGTATGGAACCAAGACCTAAAAGGCTAAAATGCATAATAAACGACAAGATGGAGATTTAAAAACATATAACAGGTCGCGTTTATAGAAGTTACACGCAAAAAACCTAAAGCGCCATGAAATGGCCATTTCACGTCCCACAGTGACCTTGTTGTGTGTAAAGGTATGGAAACATGACCAAAACGACTTAAATGGATAATATATGGAATGATGGAGCTTTAATAACTTATAATAGGTCGCGTTTGTAGAAGTTAAGCGCGAAAACCCCCTAAACGCACTGAAATGACCATTTAACGTCCCACAGTGACCTTGTCGTGTCTAACCATATAGAACCGAGACCTAAAAGCCTTAAATGCATAATATATGACATGATGGAGCTTTAATAACTTATACCAGGTTGCGTTTGTAGCTGTTAGGCGCGAAAATCTCCTAAATTGCACCGAAATGTCACGTCCCAAAGTTACCTTGACTTATCTAAACGTATGCAACCAAGATTTAATAGGCATAAATTCATAATATATAGCATTATGGAGCGTTATAAACATATTGCAAGTTGCGTTTCTAGAAATTAGGTTCAAAAACCCCCTAAAACACCCCGAAATGGCCATTTCACATTCCAAAGTGACCTTGTTTTTTCTTTAAGTATGGAACCTAGACCTAAAAGCCATAAATGCATAATATATGACATGATGGAACTTTAAAAACATATAACAGGTCGCGTTTGTAGAATTTAGGCGCGAAAACCCACTAAAACGCACTGAAATGGCCATTTCACGTCCCATAGTGACATTGTCGTGTCTAAACGTATGGAACCGAGACCTAAAAGGCTTAAATGCGTAATATATGACTTGATGGAGCTTTAAAAACATATAGTAGGTCGCGTTTGTAGATGTTAGGCACTAAAACCCACAAAAACGCCCCGAAATGGCAATTTCACGTCCCAAAGTGGCCTTATCGTGTCTAAACGTGTGGAACCAAGAACTATAAAGCTTAAATGCAAAATATATGACATTACGGAGATTTAAGATCATGTAACAGGTAGCGTTTGTAGAAGTTAGGGGTGAATATCCCGTAAAACGCCTCGAAATTTAAATTTCATGTCCCAAAGTGACCTTGTCGTGTCTAAAAGTATGGAACCAAGACCTAAAAGGCTTAAATGCATAATATATGACAAATGGAGCTTTAAAAACATATAACCTTGTCGTGTCTAAAAGTATGGAACCAAACATAATATATGACCTTGTCGTGTCGCATTTTTAGATGTTAGACGCGAAAACCCCCTAATACGCCGTGAAATGGCCATTTCACGTCCCAAAGTGACCTTTTCGTGTCTAATCGTATGTAACCAAGACCAAAAAGGCTTAAATGCATAATATATGACATGATGGATCTTTAAAACACATAACAAGTCGTGTTTGTAGAAGTTTGGCGCGAAAAAACTCTAAAACGTGTCGAAATGGCCATTTCACGTCCCACAATGACCTTTTCGTGTCTAAACGTATGGAACTAAGACCAAAAAGGCTTAAATGCACATTATATGACATGATGGAGCTTTAATAACATATAACATGACGCATTTGTAGAAGTTAGGCGCGAAAACCTCCTATAACGCACCGAAATGGCCATTTCACGTCCCCAAGTGACCTTGTCTTTTCTAAACGTATGGAACGAAGACCCAAAAGGCTTATATGCATAAAGTATAGCATCATGGAGCTTTATAAACATATAGCATGTCTTTTTTGTAGAAGATAGGCGCGAAAACGCCTCGAAATTTCCATTTCACGTCCCGAAGTTACCATGTCGTGTCTAACCGCGTAGAACCAGGACCTAAAAAGCTTAAATCCATAATATATGACATGATGGAGCTATACAAACATATAAACGGTAGCGTTTGAAGAAGATGGCCATTTCACGTCCCAAAGTGACCATGTTGTGTCTAATTGTATGGAATCAAGACCTAAAAACCCTAAATGCATAATATATGACATGATGGAGCTTTAAAACCATATAACAGCTCGCGTTTGTCGATGTTAGGCGCGATAAACCCCGAAATGGCCATTTCACGTCCTAGGAGACCTTGTCATGACAAGATGGAGCTTTAAAAACATATAACTGGTCGCGTTTGTAGAAGTTAGACGCGAAAACCCCTTAAAACCATATAAGTGACCTTGTCTTGTCTAGTCGTATGGAAAAACAACCTAAAAGGCATAAATGTACAATATATGACATGATGGAGCTTTAAGAATATATAACAGGTTTCGTTTGTAGAAGTCAGACGCGAAAACCCCATAAAACGTGTGAAATGGTCATTTCACGTCCCAAAGTTAACTTGTCGTGTCTAAACGTATGGAATCAAGACAAATAACGCTTAAAAGCATAATATATGACATGATGGAGCTTTAAAAACATATAGCAGTTCGTGTTTGTTGAAATTAGGCGCGAAAACCCTCTAAAACGCCGGGATATGGCCATTTCAAGTCCCAAAGTGACCTTATCGTGTCTAAACGTATGGAACAAAGACCTAAAAGGCTAAAATCCATAATATACGACATGATAGAGATTTAAAACAATATAACAGGTCGCGNAAATCCATAATATACGACATGATGGAGATTTAAAAACATATAACAGGTCGCGTTTGTAGAAGTTACACGCAAAAAACCTAAAGCGCCATGAAATGGCCATTTCACGTCCCACAGTGACCTTGTTGTGTGTAAACGTATGGAAACATGACCAAAACGACTTAAATGCATAATATATGGAATGATGGAGCTTTAATAACTTATAATTGGTCGTGTTTGTAGAAGTTAGGCGCGAAAACCCCCTAAAACGCACTGAAATGACCATTTAACGTCCCACAGTGACCTTGTCGTGTCTAACCATATGGAACCGAGACCTAAAAGGCTTAAATGCATAATATATGACATGATGGAGCTTTAATAACTTATACCAGGTTGCGTTTGTAGCTGTTAGGCGCGAAAATCTCCTAAATTGCACCGAAATGGCCATGTCACGTCCCAAAGTTACCTTGACTTATCTAAACGTATGCAACCAAGACTTAAAAGGCATAAATGCATAATATATAGCATTATGGAGCTTTATAAACATATTGCAAGTCATGTTTGTAGAAATTAGGCGCAAAATCCCCCTGAAACACCCCGAAATGGAAATTTCACATTCCAAAGTGAAATTGTCGTGTCTCATCGTATGGAACCAAGATCAAAAAATCATAAATGCATAATATATGAATTCATAGAGCTTAAAAAATATAACAGTTCGCGTTTGTAGAAGTTAGGCGCGAAAACCCCTAAAATGCCCCGAAATGACCATTTCACGTCCCAAAGTGGCCTTATCGTGTCTAAACGTATGGAACCAAGAACTACAAAGCTTAAATGCAAAATATATGACATTACGGAGATTTAAGATCATGTAACAGGTAGCGTTTGTAGAAGTTAGGGGTGAATACCCCGTAAAACGCCTCGAAATGGAAATTTCATGTCCCAAAGTGACCTTGTCGTGTCTAAAAGTATGGAACCAAGACCTAAAAGGCTAAAATGCATAATAAACGGCATGATGGAGATTTAAAAACATATAACAGGTCGCGTTTATAGAAGTTACACGCAAAAAACCTAAAGCGCCATGAAATGGCCATTTCACGTCCCACAGTGACCTTGTTGTGTGTAAAGGTATGGAAACATGACCAAAACGACTTAAATGGATAATATATGGAATGATGGAGCTTTAATAACTTATAATAGGTCGCGTTTGTAGAAGTTAAGCGCGAAAACCCCCTAAACGCACTGAAATGACAATTTAACCTCCCACAGTGAACTTGTCGTGTCTAACCATATGGAACCGAGACCTAAAAGCCTTAAATGCATAATATATGACATGATGGAGCTTTAATAACTTATACCAGGTTGCGTTTGTAGCTGTTAGGCGCGAAAATCTCCTAAATTGCACCGAAATGGCCATGTCACGTCCCAAAGTTACTTTGACTTATCTAAACGTATGCAACCAAGACTTAAAAGGCATAAATGCATAATATATAGCCTTATGGAGGTTTATAAACATATTGCAAACCGCGTTTGTAGAAATTAGGCGCCAAAACCCCCTAAAACGCCCCGAAATGGCCATTTCACATTCCAAAGTGACCTTGTTTTTTCTTTAAGTATGGAACCAAGACCTAAAAGGCATAAATGCATAATATATGACATGATGGAGCTTTAAAAACATATAACAGGTCGCGTTTGTAGAAGTTAGGCGCGAAAACCCCTAAAACGCACTGAAATGGCCATTTCACGTCCCACAGTGACCTTGTCGTGTGTAAACGTATGGAACCGAGACCTAAAAGGCTTAAATGCATAATATATGACGTGATGGAGCTATAAAAACATATAGTAGGTCGCATTTGTATAAGTTAGGCACGAAAACCCGCAAAAACGCCCCGAAACGGCAATTTCACGTCCCACAGTGACCTTCTCTTGTCTAAAAGTATGGAACAAAGACCTAAAGGGCTTCAATGCGTAATATATGTGATGACGGATAATTGAAAACATATAACAAGTTGTGTTTGTAGAAGTTAGGCGCGAAAACCCTCTAAAACGCCAGAAATAGCCATTTCAAGTCACAAAGTGACCTTGTGGTGTCTAAACGTATGGAACAAAGACCTAAATGGCTAAAATCCATAATATACGACATGATGGAGATTTAAAAACATATAACAGGTCGCGTTTGTAGAAGTTACACGCAAAAAACCCTAAAGCTCCATGAAATGGCCATTTCACGTCCCACAGTGACCTTGTTGTGTGTAAACGTATGGAAACATGACCTAAACGACTTAAATGCATAATATATGGATTGATGGAGCTTTAATAACTTTTAATAGGTTGTATTTGTAGAAGTTAGGCGCGAAAACCCCCTAAAACACACTGAAATGACCATTTAACGTCCCACAATAACCTTGTCGTGTCTAACCATATGGAACCGAGACCGAAAAGGCTTAAATGCATAATATATGACATGATGGAGCTTTAATAACTTATACCAGGTTGCGTTTGTAGCTGTTAGGAGCGAAAATCTCCTAAATTGCACCGAAATGGCCATGTCACGTCCCAAAGTTACTTTGACTTATCTAAACGTATGCAACCATGACTTAAAAGGCATAAATGCATAATATATAGCATTATGGAGGTTTATAAACATATTGCAAGTCGCATTTGTAGAAATTAGGTGCCAAAACCCCCTAAAACGCCCCGAAATGGCCATTTCACATTCCAAAGTGACCTTGTTTTTTCTTTAAGTATGGAACCAAGACCTAAAAGGCATAAATGCATAATATATGACATGATGGAGCTTTAAAAACATATAACAGGTCGCGTTTGTAGAAGTTAGGCGCGAAAACCCCTAAAACGCACTGAAATGGCCATTTCACGTCCCATAGTGACCTTGTCGTGTCTAAACGTATGGAACCGAGACCTAAAAGGCTTAAATGCATAATATATGACGTGATGGAGCTTTAAAAACATATAGTAGGTCGCGTTTGTATAAGTTAGGCACGAAAACCCGCAAAAACGCCCCGAAACGGCAATTTCACGTCCCACAGTGACCTTGTCTTGTCTAAAAGTATGGAACAAAGACCTAAAGGGCTTCAATGCGTAATATATGTGATGACGGATATTTGAAAACATATAACAAGTTGTGTTTGTAGAAGTTAGGCGCGAAAACCCTCTAAAACGCCCAGAAATAGCCATTTCAAGTCCCAAAGTGACCTTGTCGTGTCTAAACGTATGGAACAAAGACTTATAAGGCTAAAATCCATAATGTATGACATGATGGAGATTTAAAAACATATAACAGGTCGCGTTTGTAGACGTTAGACGCAAAAAACCCTAAAGCGCCATGAAATGGCCATTTCACGTCCCACAGTGACCTTGTTGTGTGTAAACGTATGGAAACATGACCAAAACGACTTAAATGCATAATGTATGGAATGATGGAGCTTTAATAACTTATAATAGGTCGTGTTTGTAGAAGTTAGGCGCGAAAACCCCCTAAAACGCACTGAAATGACCATTTAACGTCCCACAGTGACTTTGTCGTGTCTAACCATATGGAACCGAGACCTAAGAGGCTTAAATGCATAATATATGACATGAAGGAGCTTTAATAACATATACCAGGTTGCGTTTGTAGCTGTTAGGCGCGAAAATCTCCTAAATTGCACCGAAATGGCCATGTCACGTCCCAAAGTTACTTTGACTTATCTAAACGTATGCAACCAAGACTTAAAAGGCATAAATGCATAATATATAGCATTATGGAGGTTTATAAACATATTGCAAGTCGCGTTTGTAGAAATTAGGCGCCAAAACCCCCTAAAACGCCCCGAAATGGCCATTTCACATTCCAAAGTGACCTTGTTTTTTCTTTAAGTATGGAACCAAGACCTAAAAGGCATAAATGCATAATATATGACATGATGGAGCTTTAAAAACATATAACAGGTCGCGTTTGTAGAAGTTAGGCGCGAAAACCCCTAAAACGCACTGAAATGGCCATTTCACGTCCCATAGTGACCTTGTCGTGTCTAAACGTATGGAACCGAGACCTAAAAGGCTTAAATGCATAATATATGACGTGATGGAGCTTTAAAAACATATAGTAGGTCGCGTTTGTAAAAGTTCGGCACGAAAACCCCCAAAAACGCCCCGATATGGCAATCTCACGTCCCACAATGACCTTGTCTTGTCTAAAAGTATGGAACCAAGACCTAAAGGGCTTAAATGCGTAATATATGTAATGATGGATATTTGAAAACATATAACAAGTTGCGTTTGTAGAAGTTAGGCGCGAAAACACTCTAAAATGCCCTGAAAAAGCCATTTCAACTCTTAAAGTGACCTTGTCGTGTCTAAACGTATGGAACAAAGACCTAAAAGGCTAAAATCCATAATATATGACATGATGGAGATTTAAAAACATATAACAGGTCGCGTTTGTAGAAGTTACACGCAAAAAACCCTAAAGCGCCATGAAATGGCCATTTCACCTCCCACAGTGACCTTGTTGTGTGTAAACGTATGGAAACATGACCAAAACGACTTAAATGCATAATGTATGGAATGATGGAGCTTTAATAACTTATAATAGGTCGTGTTTGTAGAAGTTAGGCGCGAAAACCCCCTAAAACGCACTGAAATGACCATTTAACGTCCCACAGTGACCTTGTCGTGTCTAACCATATGGAACCGAGACCTAAGAGGCTTAAATGCATAATATATGACATGAAGGAGCTTTAATAACATATACCAGGTTGCGTTTGTAGCTGTTAGGCGCGAAAATCTCCTAAATTGCACCGAAATGGCCATGTCACGTCCCAAAGTTACTTTGACTTATCTAAACGTATGCAACCAAGACTTAAAAGGCATAAATGCATAATATATAGCCTTATGGAGGTTTATAAACATATTGCAAGTCGCGTTTGTAGAAATTAGGCGCCAAAACCCCCTAAAACGCCCCGAAATGGCCATTTCACATTCCAAAGTGACCTTGTTTTTTCTTTAAGTATGGAACCAAGACCTAAAAGGCTTAAATGCATAATATATGACATGATGGAGCTTTAAAAACATATAACAGGTCGCGTTTGTAGAAGTTAGGCGCGAAAACCCCTAAAACGCACTGAAATGGCCATTTCACGTCCCACAGTGACCTTGTCGTGTGTAAACGTATGGAACCGAGACTTAAAAGGCTTAAATTCATAATATATGATGTGATGGAGCTTTAAAAACATATAGTAGGTCGCGTTTGTATAAGTTAGGCACGAAAACACGCAAAAACGCCCCGAAACGGCAATTTCACGTCCCACAGTGACCTTGTCTTGTCTAAAAGTATGGAACAAAGACCTAAAGGGCTTCAATGCGTAATATATGTGATGATGGATATTTGAAAACATATAACAAGTTGCGTTTGTAGAAGTTAGGCGCGAAAACCCTCTAAAACGCCCAGAAATAGCCATTTCAAGTCCCAAAGTGACCTTGTCGTGTCTAAACGTATGGAACAAAGACTTATAAGGCTAAAATCCATAATGTATGACATGATGGAGATTTAAAAACATATAACAGGTCGCGTTTGTAGAAGTTAGGCGCGAAAACCCCTAAAACGCACTGAAATGGCCATTTCACGTCCCATAGTGACCTTGTCGTGTCTAAACGTATGGAACCGAGACCTAAAAGGCTTAAATGCATAATATATGACGTGATGGAGCTTTAAAAACATATAGTAGGTCGCGTTTGTATAAGTTAGGCACGAAAACCCGCAAAAACGCCCCGAAACGGCAATTTCACGTCCCACAGTGACCTTGTCTTGTCTAAAAGTATGGCACAAAGACCTAAAGGGCTTCAATGCGTAATATATGTGATGATGGATATTTGAAAACATATAACAAGTTGCGTTTGTAGAAGTTAGGCGCGAAAACCCTCTAAAACGCCCAGAAATAGCCATTTCAAGTCACAAAGTGACCTTGTGGTGTCTAAACGTATGGAACAAAGACCTAAATGGCTAAAATCCATAATATACGACATGATGGAGATTTAAAAACATATAACAGGTCGCGTTTGTAGAAGTTAGACGCAAAAAACCCTAAAGCGCCATGAAATGGCCATTTCACGTCCCACAGTGACCTTGTTGTGTGTAAACGTATGGAAACATGAACAAAACGACTTAAATGCATAATGCATGGAATGATGGAGTTTTAATTACTTATAATAGGTCGTGTTTGTAGAAGTTAGGCGCGAAAACCCCCTAAAACGCACTGAAATGACCATTTAACGTCCCACAGTGACTTTGTCGTGTCTAACCATATGGAACCGAGACCTAAGAGGCTTAAATGCATAATATATGACATGAAGGAGCTTTAATAACATATACCAGGTTGCGTTTGTAGCTGTTAGGCGCGAAAATCTCCTAAATTGCACCGAAATGGCCATGTCACGTCCCAAAGTTACTTTGACTTATCTAAACGTATGCAACCAAGACTTAAAAGGCATAAATGCATAATATATAGCATTATGGAGGTTTATAAACATATTGCAAGTCGCGTTTGTAGAAATTAGGCGCCAAAACCCCCTAAAACGCCCCGAAATGGCCATTTCACATTCCAAAGTGACCTTGTTTTTTCTTTAAGTATGGAACCAAGACCTAAAAGGCATAAATGCATAATACATGACATGATGGAGCTTTAAAAACATATAACAGGTCGCGTTTGTAGAAGTTAGGCGCGAAAACCCCTAAAACGCACTGAAATGGCCATTTCACGTCCCATAGTGACCTTGTCGTGTCTAAACGTATGGAACCGAGACCTAAAAGGCTTAAATGCATAATATATGACGTGATGGAGCTTTAAAAACATATAGTAGGTCGCGTTTGTATAAGTTAGGCACGAAAACCCGCAAAAAAGCCCCGAAACGGCAATTTCACGTCCCACAGTGACCTTGTCTTGTCTAAAAGTATGGAACAAAGACCTAAAGGGCTTCAATGCGTAATATATGTGATGATGGATATTTGAAAACATATAACAAGTTGCGTTTGTAGAAGTTAGGCGTGAAAACCCTCTAAAACGCCAAGAAATAGCCATTTCAAGTCACAAAGTGACCTTGTGGTGTCTAAACGTATGGAACAAAGACCTAAATGGCTAAAATCCAAAATATACGACATGATGGAGATTTTAAAACATATAACAGGTCGCGTTTGTAGAAGTTACACGCACAAAACCCTAAAGCTCCATGAAATGGCCATTTCACGTCCCACAGTGACCTTGTTGTGTGTAAACGTATGGAAACATGTCCTAAACGACTTAAATGCATAATATATCGATTGATGGAGCATTAATAACTTCTAATAGGTCGTGTATGTAGAAGTTAGGCGCGAAAACCCCCTAAAACACACTGAAATGACCATTTAACGTCCCACAATAACCTTGTCGTGTCTAACCATATGGAACCGAGACCGAAAAGGCTTAAATGCATAATATATGACATGATGGAGCTTAAATAACTTATACCAGGTTGCGTTTGTAGCTGTTAGGCGCGAAAATCTCCTAAATTGCACCGAAATGGCCATGTCACGACCAAAGTTACTTTGACTTATCTAAACGTATGCAACCATGACTTAAACGGCATAAATGCATAATATATAGCATTATGGAGGTTTATAAACATATTGCAAGTCGCGTTTGTAGAAATTAGGCGCCAAAACCCCCTAAAACGCCCCGAAATGGCCATTTTACATTCCAAAGTGACCTTGTTTTTTCTTTAAGTATGGAACCAAGACCTAAAAGGCTAAAATCCATAATATATAACATGATGGAGATTTAAAAACATATAACAGGTCGCGTTTGTAGAAGTTAGACGCAAAAAACCCTAAAGCGCCATGAAATGGCCATTTCACGTCCCACAGTGACCTTGTTGTGTGTAAACGTATGGAACCATGACCAAAACGACTTAAATGCATAATATATGGCATGATGGAGCTTTAATAACTTATAATAGGTCGTGTTTGTAGAAGTTAGGCGCGAAAACCCCTAAAACGCACTGAAATGACCATTTAACGTCCCATAGTGACCTTGTTTTGTCTAACCATATGGAACCGAGACCTAAAAGGCTTAAATGCATAATATATGACATGATGGAGCTTGAATAACTTATACCAGGTCGCGTTTGTAGCTGTTAGGACTGAAAATCTCCTAAAACGCACCGAAATGGCAATGTCACGTCCCAAAGTTACCTTGTCATATCTAAACATATGCAACCAAGACCTATAAAGGCATAAATGCATAATATATAGCATTATGGAGCTTTATAAACATATTGCAAGTCGCGTTTGTAGAAATTAGGCGCAAAATCCCCCTGAAACACCCCGAAATGGACATTTCACATTCCAAAGTGATCTTGTCGTGTCTCATCGTATGGAACCAAGATCAAAAAAGCATAAATGCATAATATATGAATTCATGGAGCTTCAAAAAATATAACAGTTCGCGTTTGTAGAAGTTAGGCGCGAAAACCCCTAAATTGCCCCGAAATGACCATTTCACGTCCCAAAGTGGCCTTATCGTGTCTAAACGTATGGAACCAAGAACTACAAAGCTTAAATGCAAAATATATGACATTACAGAGATTTAAGATCATGTAACAGGTAGCGTTTGTAGAAGTTAGGGGTGAATACCCCGTAAAACGCCTCGAAATGGAAATTTCATGTCCCAAAGTGACCTTGTCGTGTCTAAAAGTATGGAACCAAGACCTAAAAGGCTTAAATGCATAATATATGAAAAAATGGAGCTTTAAAAACATATAACTGGTCGCGTTTGTAGATGTTAGACGCGAAAACCCCCTAATACGCCGTGAAATAGCCATTTCACGTCCCATAGTGACCTTGTCGTGTCTAATCGTATAGAACCAAGACCAAAAACGCTTAAATGCATAATATATGTCATGATGGAGCTTTAAAACACATAACAAGTCACGCTTGTAGAAGTTTGGCGCCAAAAAACTCTAAAACGTGTCGAAATGGCCATTTCACGTCCCACAGTGACCTTTTCGTGCCTAAACGTATGGAACTAAGACCAAAAAGGCTTAAATGCACATTATATGACATGATGGAGCTTTAATAACATATACCATGATGCGTTTGTAGAAGTTAGGCGCGAAAACCTCCTATAACGCACCGAAATGGCCATTTGACGTCCCCAAGTGACCTTGTCTTTTCTAAACGTAAGGAACGAAGACCTAATAGGCTTATATGCATAAATTATAGCATGATGGAGCTTTATAAACATATAGCATGTCTTTTTTGTAGAAGTTAGGCGCGAAAACGCCTTAAAACGCCCCGAAATAGCCATTTCACGTCCCGAAGTTACCATGTCGTGTCTAATCGCATAGAACCAGGACCTAAAAAGTTTAAATCCATAATATATGACATGATGGAGCTATACAAACATATAACGGGTAGCGTTTGAAGAAGATGGCCATTTCACGTCCCAAAGTGACCATGTTGTGTCTAATTGTATGGAATCAAGACCTAAAAACGCTAAATGCATAATATATGACATGATGGAGCTTTAAAACCATATAACAGCTTGCGTTTGTAGAAGTTAGGCGCGATAAACCCCAAAATTGACCCGAAATGGCCATTTCACGTCCTAAAGAGACCTTGTCATGACAAGATGGAGCTTTAAAAACATATAACTGGTCGCGTTTGTAGAAGTTAGACGCGAAAACCCCTTAAAACCATAGAAGTGACCTTGTCGTGTCTAGACGTAAGGAAAAACGACCTGAAAGGCATAAATGTACAATATATGACATGATGGAGCTTTAAGAATATATAACAGGTTTCGTTTGTAGAAGTCAGACGCGAAAACCCCCTAAAACGCTGTGAAATGGTCATTTCACGTCCCAAAGTTAACTTGTCTTGTCTAAACGTATGGAATCAAGACCAAAAACGCTTAAAAGCATAATATGTAACATGATGAAGCTTTAAAAACAAATAACAGGTCGCGTTTGTAGAAGTTAGGCGCGAAAACCCCCTAAAACGCACCGAAATGGCCATTTCACGTCCTAAAGAGACCTTGTCATGCCTAAACGTATGGAACCAAGACCTAAAAGGCTTAAATGCATAATATATGACATGATGGAGCTTTAAAAGCATATAGCAGTTCGTGTTTGTTTAAGTTTGGCGCGAAAACCCCTAAAACGCCCCAAAATTGCCATTTCACTTCCCGAATTTACCATGTCATGCCTAATCGTATGGAACCAGGACCTAAAAAGCTTAAATCCAAAATTTATGACATGGTGGAGCTTTAAAAACATATAACCGGACACGTTTGTAGAAGATGGCATTTCACGTCCTAAAGTGACCTTGACGTGTTTAATCATATGGAACCAAGACCTAAAAAGCTAAAATGCGCATTATATAACATGATGGAGATTTAAAAACATATAACATGTCGCGTTTGTAGAAGTTAGGCGCGAGAACCCCATTAAACGCCCCGAAATGGCCATTTCACTTCCTAAAGTGACCTTGTCGTGTCTAAAAGTATGGAAACAAGACCTAAAACGCTTAAATGCATAATATATAACGTGATGGAGCTTTAAAAACAAATAACAGGTTGCGCATGTAGAAGTTAGGTGCGAAAACCCCCTACAACGCACCGAAATGGCCATTTCACGTCCTAAAGAGACCTTGTCATGCCTAAACGTATGGAACCAAGACTTAAAAGGCTTAAATGCATAATATATGACATGATGGAGCTTTAAAACATATAGCAGTTCGTCTTTGTTGAAGTTAGGCGCGAAAACCCCTAAAACGCACCAAAATTGCCATTTCTCGTCCCGAATTTACCATGTCATGCCTAATCGTATGGAACCAGGACCTAAAAAGCTTAAATCCAAAATTTATGACATGCTGGAGCTTTAAAAACATATAACAGGACACGTTTGTAGATGCCCATTTCACGTCCCAAAGTGAACTTGTCGTGTTTAACCGTATGGAACCAAGACCTAAAAAGCTTAAATGTGCAATATATGAAATCATGGAGCTTTAAAAACATATAACAGGTCGCGTTCGTAGAAATTAGGCGCGAGAACCCCCTAAAACGCCCTGAAATGGACATTTCACTTCCTAAAGTGACCTCGTTGTGTCTAAAAGTATGGAAACAAGACCTAAAAGGCTTAAATGCATAATATAAGACATGATGGAGCTTTAGAAACATATAATAGGTCGAGTTTGTAGAAGTTAGGTGCGAGAACCCCTAAAAACGCCCCGAAATGGCCATTTCACTTCCCACAGTGACCTTGTCGTGTCTAATCGTATGGAACCAAGACAAAAAAAAGCTTAAATGCATAATATATGACTTGATGGAGCTTTAAAATATATAACAGATCGCGTTTGTTGAAGTTAGGCGCGAAAACCCCCTAAAACGCCCCGAAATGGCCATTTCACGTCCCAAAGCGACCCTATCGTGTCTAAACTTATGGAACAAAGACCTATAATGCTTAAATGCACAATATATGACATGATGGAGCAATAAAAATATATAACAGGTCGTGTTTGTAGAAATTAGACGCGAAAACCCCCTAAAACGCCATGAAATCTAGAGGACATGCTAAGAGAGGAGGAAAACAGTGATAGATGACAAATATGAGAGTTTGGCTTCACAACTCAATGCAATTCATGAGAAGCTAGACAAAATCAACACACTGTCCTCCAATCCAATGATAGTAGCTACAATGGCTGCACATTCGGGAGCTACAGATGTCTTTTGTGATTCATGTGGTTCTTTTGGGCATATTATGCAAGCATGTCATAGTTCTATGGAGCAAGTATGTGTATTTCAAGCTTACAAGAATAACCCATTTTCCAACACCTACAATCCTGGTTGAAAAGATCATCCATACTTCTCCTACAAGAATACTAGCAATGTTCAAAATCCGCAGCAGCAGCCACATTTTGTACCACAGCAACAACAACAGGTTCAACGACTTGCTCCACTTCAACCACCGGGTTTCAGTAGACCACCACCTCCAGCACTACTCCCAGCACCTCCACAGCCATCTAGCAATGACATTTCAGAACTGAAGAATATGATGATGCAGATGCAGAAAGCCATGGAAGCTATGCAGGCCCACAATCGACAATTGGAGACTCAAGTAGCCCAAATTGCTCAATCATCGCACAAAGGCAACAAGGCCAACTTCCTCCTCAACCTGCTCCATCAAATGCTTCATCAAGCAATCCACCTCGTGATTGATGTGAATTTTGTTATAAACAAACGCCACTCACACAAGATAAACTTAGAGCACAAATTTGATAAAGCTACGCACCACAAATTTGAAGTTCTAAGGCGAATAATTAATAGAATTTGATTAAAGCCAAGCACCCTCAAATCCTAAAACTATCCTCACGTGAGATAAAGCTCAAAGCACCACTCACTCAATCGAATTCCTCACAAGAAATCCTCACAAAATTTTGTTTACTTACGTGAAACAATAAAACCGGAAACAATGTGTTTTCAATCAATCTAATCTGAATTTTATTGATGTATTTTACATCCTATTTATAGCTAAACATATCACACAATATGTGAATATCCTAAACAAATCCTAACTACCCTAGATTTATGGTATAACAAACTAAGATTAGGATAACAAAACAAATCTCTACGAAACCGGATACAATCTTGCGCCATATATTTGTAATCTGATTTTCTAGCCTAAATCTTAGATATTTTGAGAAACAAATCTAAGGACAATATTTCCAACTAACTAACTGAAGTTGACCAAGTCAAACAACACGGAAAACACCGTTGACAACGTTGCCCAGAATCGTCAAAATCTTTCAAAAATCCCGCCATATAACTCGATATATTCTCCCTTGATTTTTGATGGACTTCCATTTTCAAGAACTTCAAGAAACCTTTTGAGCTTCAATCTTTCTTTCAAGAAACCTTCAATTTTGTGTTTCCTATGTTTGATTCCATCAACCATGACTCATAATCTAAATAAGAAAATCACAAAACACCATATGGTAAAACCCTATCAAATGAAGTGGGAAGAAAACCCATATAGCTCAACACTCCTAAACTACTAATTATGCTTGCTTGATTTTTACGTGAGGAAACTTGTACATGTCACCATGCACACGTAAAAATTCACCCTAGCCAACCCTAAGAGCCTTGTGTCTCCATAAGCCACTAACTCTCCCATGGTTGCATCTTGTTTTCCACCTTCTATCAAACCATCGAAGTTTTGCTCATTGATATTCGTATCATCCTCCTCTTCTTCAGAAGAGTTTGTCCTCAAACCTCGAAGTTGGTCATCAGGAACATAAGGAGCTAAATCACCAATGTTGAAAGTAGCATGGACTCCATATTCTCCTGGTAATTCCAATTTATAAGCATTATCCCCCACTTTACTTATGATTTTGAACGGTCCATCACAACGAGGCATAAGTTTATTCTTCCTTTGATTTGGAAATCTTTCCTTCCTCAAGTGTAACCAAACCAAATCCCCTTCTTTGTAGACATGTTGTGATTTATGCTTGTTTGCTCGTGCCTTATAAATATCATTAACCTTCTCAATTCGAGCCCTTACTTCTGCATGAAGTTTTTGCATATACTCAACCTTAGTCTTGGCATCTTTGTGTACCAACTCCCCTTTAGGAATACTTACAAAGTCAATTGGTAATTTAGGGTTGATTCCATAGACAATTTCGAAAGGTGAGTGTTTAGTAGCATAAGTAGGTGATCTATTGTAAGCAAACTCAGCATGAGCAAGTTTCAAATCCCAATCTTTTTGTGTTTTACTAACCAAACCACGCAACAGAACCCCTAGTGTACGATTTGTCACCTCTGTTTGGCCATCTGTTTGAGGATGATAAGATGTGCTAAACAAAAGTTTCGTACCTATCAATCTCCAAAGTGACTTCCAAAAGTAGCTCATGAACTTTGTGTCTCTGTCACTTACAATAGTCTTTGGAACCCCATGTAACCTTATGATGTCTTTAAAGTATAAATCAGCCACATTCATAGCATCATCTGTCTTGTGACATGGTGTAAAATGAGCCATCTTTGAAAATCTATCAACCACTACCATAATAGCATCTTTTCCCCTTGCTGTCCTTGGTAACCCTACAATGAAATCCATAGAAACATCCTCCCAAGGTCCCTCTGGCACTGGCAATGGAGTATAAAAACCTTGATGAAAGGCTGCCTTTGCCTTTTGACAAGTAGCACATTGAGCAATTATGGCCTCAACATCAACAATCATTTTTGGCCAATAGAAATGTTCTTGCAACATGGTTAGTGTCTTTGTAATGCCAAAATGTCCAGCAATACCTCCTCCATGAGCCTCCCTTACTAGCAATTCACGTATAGAACACTTAGGTATGCACAATAGATTACCTTTAAACAAAAACCCATCATGTAGCACATAGGAACTCATAGAACCCTTTGAAAGTTGCGCCATTATTGGTCCAAAATCACCATCTTGCTCGTAAAATTGTGTTATCAACTCTAATCCAAGCAACTTAAAGTTCAAAACACCAAGCAAAGTATACCTTCTTGACAAAGCATCAGCAACAACATTAGACTTCCCCGTTTTGTACTTTGAAGAGAAGTGAAAAGATTGCAAAAATTCAACCCATTTAGCATGTCTTGGATTCAATTTTTGTTGACCATTAATGTGCTTCAAAGCTTCATGATCAGAATGTAATATGAAGTGATTAGGCCTTAAATAATGACTCCAATGATCCAAAGCTCTAATAATGGCATAGAACTCCTTGTCATATGTAGAATAGTTCAGTTTAGCACCATTCAACTTCTCACTAAAGTAAGCAATTGGCCTCTTCCCTTGGACTAGAACAGCACCAATTCCAACCCCACTTGCATCCGTCTCTACTTCAAATGGTTTAGAGAAATCTGGTAAGGCTAGTATAGGCGTGTTACAAAGCAACTTCTTAATCAATTCAAAAGCTTCTTGTGCCCCCTTAGTCCACTCAAACTTAGGCTTATCCTTCTTAATGCATTCGGTTATAGGAGCAACAACAGATGAAAAATTCTTCACAAACCTCCTATAGAACGAGGCTAACCCATGAAAAGCACGTACTTCAGTCACGTTCTTTGGTGTTGGCCATGATTTTATAGCTTCCACTTTAGATGGATCAACAGAAACCCCATCTTTGGACACAATATACCCCAAAAACGTCACACTTGGTACCATGAAATAACACTTTTCGAGCTTAGCATAGAGCTTTTGTTCTCGTAATGTCCCAAACACACTCCTTAGATGGCTTAGATGATCATTAACACTCTTGCTATACACCAAAATATCATCTAAATATACCACTACAAACTTACCAATGTATGGCTTTAAGACCTCATTCATCAACCTCATAAACGTACTAGGTGCATTAGTTAACCCAAAAGGCATGACTAACCATTCATAAAGCCCTAGCTTTGTTTTAAAACCTGTTTTCCATTCATCACCTTCCTTCATTCGAATCTGATGATATCCACTCCTTAAATCAATTTTTGAAAATAATTGAGAACCATGTAATTCATCTAGCAAATCATCCAATCTAGGTATAGGAAACCTATACTTGACGGTTATATTGTTAACTGCCCTTGAATCAATACACATTCTCCAAGTCCCATCCTTCTTAGGTACTATTAATGTAGGCACAGCACATGGACTCATGCTCTCTCTCACGTACCCCCTCTCCATTAATTCCTCAATTTGCCTTTGTATCTCCTTTGTCTCCTCTGGATTACATCTATATGCAGGCTTGTTAGGAATTTGAGACCCAGGAATAAGATCAATTTGATGTTCAATTCCACGTATGGGTGGTAATCCTGGTGGCAACTCATTAGGAAACACATCTGAAAACTCATTCAACATAGGATGCAAAACCCTAGGAATCTCTGGGGCTTCATCTTGTACCTCTTTGGCTAACAACATATAGGACATAGAACTTGTTTTCAACTCCCTTTCTAACTCCTTTCCACCCACCAACAAAACACCTTTAGAATTACCCATGCTTGTTTTAGGTTTAGAAATCATCAAGGGTTTCAATGCAAACGATTTCTCATTAGAATTCTTGCGCACAATATAGACATTTGTTCGCCCATTAAACTTCAGAAAACGGTCATATTGCCAAGGTCTACCCAATAATATATGACAAGCATCCATAGGACAAACATCACAAAGCACTTGATCCTCAAATTTACCAATTTTAAACGCAATCAAAGCTTGTTTGTTTACCTTAACATCGCTTGTGTTACTAAGCCAATGTAGCTTGTATGGTTGAGGATGTACCTTTGTAGGAATTGCGAGCTTTTCCACCAACAATGTAGAGACTACATTTGTGCAACTCCCAGTATCTATAATCACATCACAAAGCTTGCCTTGCACATTACACCTTGTGACAAAAATTTTGTCTCTTTGACTCTCCAAAGGTTGCGCACTTTGGGATTGCAACACCCTACACAAAACCAAGGATTGGCCTTGTGTTTCTGGTTGAACTTCCTCCGTTTCTTCCTCCATATTTTCATATTTGGCATACTCTTCCTCTCCCTCATCCCCATACACCTCCTCCTCTTCTTCAAGGTTTTCCTCATCTACCCAATTTCGAGTTGTTGTGACCCTAGCATGAGGACAATCTCTTTGNGAGGACAATCTTTTTGAATGTGACCTTGCCCTTTACACTTGAAACACATAATGCGTGGATCACTACTTTGAGGCTTTGACGTTGAGCCCTTATCCTTGATGAAGGGTGGTTTAGTAACCTTAACAAAGTTTACTTTTTGAGGAAAGGTATCACGTTTTTCCTTAGGATCGTATGTTTTGAAGTATGGTTTTGGCTTATGTGCAACTTGCTTCTCAACTCGTGCAGCCACTCTACAAACTTCATCAAAGGTCCAATAAGGTTGTAATTCGACCTCTCCTTATGTTGTCATCTAGACCAGCCCACAAAACGAGCCACTTGTGGTTCCTCCTTTTCTTCTCTAAATCACAAACCATGATCAATTTTTCGAACTCCACAATGTATTCATCAACGGATTTTCTATCTTGCTTCAATGTATGCATCTTAATGAAGTTGTTTTGTTTGAAATCTTGAGGAACAAACGTTTCCCACTCCCTCTTAATTTAGACCATGAAGAGATCTTCGACCTACCCTCCTTTCTCTCTTTTCTTTAACCCCTCAACCTAGACTTGCATAGGAAGTGAGTTTTAGTTCCGCCAATTTGTAGGACTTAGATCATCATACTCCTTAACGAAAAATCCTCTCACTCTGCGAATCCAATCTAAAAATTTTTCAGGATCCATACCTCCATTAAACTCAGGGATTTCGAGTTTAAGATTTCGATCATCATCCCTCATCTTTCCCTTGCGTTTGTGCCTTGATCAGGTTCCTCATCGTCACTAGAACTTGATGATTATCCCTTCCTTGGTTTACGCACACTTCTCGCACTTTCTTGCTCACTTGAACTTGATGATGAGCCATCCTCTTGTTTAGATTTAGTAGGAGTTTTCTTGGTAGAAGCCATGATTGTTAAGACTTCCTCTAAAGAGCCTTTAACTCGTCAATCTCCCCTTGCATACGTAACTCTTTTGCTTGAGCCAAGCTCAAACCCTTCGTAACTTGTGGATTTTCGTCTCCACCCTCTTGAGCCATGAGAATTGATGAGACAGCCTTAGATTGAAAGACTCTCAACGAGAGCACCAAAAGTTGATGTGAATTTTGTTATAAACAACGCCACTCACACAAGATAAACTTAGAGCACAAATTTGATAAAGCTACGCACCACAAATTTGAAGTTCTAAGGCGAATAATTAATAGAATTTGATTAAAGCCAAGCACCCTCAAATCCTAAGATTTATGTGAATATCCTAAACAAATCCTAACTACCCTAGATTTATGGTATAACAAACTAAGATTAGGATAACAAAACAAATCTCTACGAAACCGGATACAATCTTGCGCCATATACTTGTAATCTGATTTTCTAGCCTAAATCTTAGATATTTTGAGAAACAAATCTAAGGACAATATTTCCAACTAACTAACTGAAGTTGACCAAGTCAAACAACACGAAAAACACCATTGACAATGTTACCCAGAATCGTCAAAATCTTTCAAAAATCCCGCCATATAACTCGATATATTCTCCCTTGATTTCTGATGGACTTCCATTTTCAAGAACTTCAAGAAACCTTTTGAGCTTCAATCTTTCTTTCAAGAAACCTTCAATTTTGTGTTTCCTATGTTTGATTCCATCAACCATGACTCATAATCTAAATAAGAAAATCACAAAACACCATATGGTAAAACCCTATCAAATGAAGTGGGAAGAAAACCCATATAGCTCAACACTCCTAAACTACTAATTATGCTTGCTTGATATTTACGTGAGGAAACTTGTACATGTTACCATGCACACGTAAAAATTCACCCTAGCCAACCCTAAGAGCTTTGTGTCTCCATAAGCCACTAACTCTCCCATGGTTGCATCTTGTTTTCCACCTTCTATCAAACCATCGAAGTTTTGCTCATTGATATTCGTATCAGTGATCATTGCAATTCCATTGCAACAAGGAGCGATACTTACTATGAAGGTGCCGTTACCCTTTCTGAACAGGGTAACTAGTAGTAAAATGATAATCACTTTCGTAAATTTCTTGACATAGTTAAAATTTTTCAAGTTACTGTGCCTTTCACTGATTTAATTACTCAAGTGCCTACTTATACTAAATTTTTGTAAGGTATTTTAAGCAGGAAACGTGAGTTGAATGTAACAGAGACAGTTGCACTCACCGAGGAGTGCAGTGCGGTCCTTCAAAACAAATCTCCTCCTAAGTTGAAGGATCGAAGCAGTTTTTCAATTCCATGTAATATAGGTCCTTTATTTATTGATAAGGCTCTATGTGATTTAGGAGCTAGTGTAAGTGTGATGCCCTTATCAATTTGTAAGAAGCTTGACATGGGAGAACCTAAATTTACTAATGTTACTTTGCAGATGGCGGATAGAACTGTAAAATACCCTTAGGGTGTTTTAGAAGATGTACCTGTTAGAGTAGGAAAATTTTTTATTCCTGTTGACTTTGTTGTCCTTGATATTGATGAGGATGCTCATATACCCATCATTTTAGGTAGACCTTTCCTATATACTGCAGGTGCCGTCATTGATGTTAAAAATGGAAGTTTAACTCTTTCTGTAGGGGATGATAAAGTGACATTCAATCTTAATAATGCAGTAAAAAAACCCCATGATAGAGCAGTCGTGTTATAGGATCGATATTATTGGTGAAATTGTTTTGGACGACATGCCTCGATCCCTTACAACGGATCCCCTGGAGGCCATTTTGTGTTTGGATGCTAATGCAGGTGAAGGAGATTCGGAAATTGATGCTATAGGCTATGAATTGAACAATGAGAAGATGACTTTAGAGGAGCCTCAAAGGTATCAATCATTGCCTCAACAAACAAATGCCATCAAAGAGGTAACACAGCCCGAAATGAAACCCCTTCCCCCTAATTTGAAATATGCTTTTGTAGATGATGCCGAGTTGTATCCAGTCATAGTTAGCTCTAAACTTACTGATAGTCAACTTGAAAAGTTGCTTGCTGTGCTTAAAAATCACAAAAAGGCTATTGGTTATACACTTGATGATCTAACTGGAATAAGTCCTGATTTTTGCATGCATAGAATTCATCTAGAAGAAGGCCATAAGCCTTGTATATAGGGACAAAGGAGACTTAACCCTAACATGCAGGAAATGGTGAAGAAAGAGGTTCTCAAACTTCTTGATGCAAGTATCATTTATGCTGTGCCAGATTCTCAATGGGTAAGTCCAGTGCAGGTAGTCCCTAAAAAGGGGGGAACAACTGTTGTGCGAAATGATAAGAATGAACTTATCCCCACTACGGCTGTTACAGGTTGGCGAATGTGCATCAATTACCGGAAATTAAATGTTACCACCAAAAAGGATCATTTTCCTCTACTTTTTATTGATCAAATGTTAGAAAGGCTAGCAACTAAAAAATATTTTTGCTATCTAGATGGTTATTCTGGGTTCTTCCAAATACCTATCCATCCTGATGATCAATAAAAAACTACATTTACATGCCCCTATGGTACTTTTGCTTACCGTAGAATGCCTTTTGGTCTATATAATGCACCTGCCACCCTTTAAAGATGTATGATGGCTATATTTTCTGAGTTCATAGAGTCTAGCATGGATATTTTAGTGTCTATGGTACTGATTTTGATTCATGTTTGGCTAACCTAACTAAAGTGCTTAAAAGATGTGAACAGGTGAATTTGGTCCTCAATTGGGAGAAATGTCACTTGATGGTGACGGAAGGAATTGTCTTAGGACATCTATTCTCTGAAAGAGGTATTGAAGTAGATAAAGCTAAAATCGAAGCTATTGAACAATTACCTCCACCAGTAAGTGTAAAAGGTGTTAGAAGCTTTCTATGTCATGCAGGGTTTTACCGTAGATTCATCAAAGATTTCTCTAAAATTGCTAAACCCTTAACACAACTGCTATTAAAAGATGTCGAGTTTAAATTCACCGATGAATGCCTTGAATCTTTTAATTTGATCAAACAAGCACTAATCTCAGCACCGATCATCCAATCACCTGATTGGGAATTACCTTTTGAAATTATGTGTGATGCTAGTGACTATGCTGTAGGTGTCGTTTTAGGTCAAAGGAAAGACAAGATTTTGCATGCTATCTACTATGCTAGTAAGACTTTAGATCCAGCTCAAATTAACTATGCAACAACTGAAAAAGAACTGCTTGCTATAGTGTATGCTCTCGACAAATTTCGCTCTTATCTTATAGGTTCGAAAGTTATTATTTACACTACCATGCAGCTTTAAAGTACTTACTTGGCAAGAAAGAAGCAAAACCGAGGCTTATTAGGTGGATTTTACTCCTTCAGGAGTTCGATCTAGAAATCCGTGACAACAAAGGTGCAGAGAATGTGGTTGCAGACCACCTATCTAGGATTCGATATGAAGATGGGGGGATATCAACTCCTATTGATGACTCTTTTCCTGATGACCATCTTCTGGCTGTGATTTCTAACACTCCATGGTTTGCTGATTATGCTAATTATGTAGTTGGAGGAGTATTACCTCCCGATCTTACTTGTCAGCAACGAAAAAAGTTCTTACATGATGTTTGGCGTTATTTTTGGGATGACCCTAACTTGTTTCGTGAGTGTGCAGATGGCTTATATCGCAGGTGTGTACCAGATTAGGATGTCTATGGAGTTCTGCACCATTGCCACTCATCACCCTATGGAGGACATGCTGGGCCCGCCAAAACGATGTTTAAGGTGTTGCAATCCGGTTTCTATTGGCCTACGATACTCAAGGATGCTAGAGACTTTGTCATGTCTTGTGATTCGTGCCAACAAACAGGTAATATCTCAAAAAAGCATGAAATGCCTCAAACAGGTATTTAAGAAGTTGAAATCTTCGATGTTTGGGGTATTGATTATATGGGTCCATTCCCTTCTTCCAACGGTAATCGTTTTATATTGGTCGCTGTGGATTATGTTTCCAAGTGGGTGGAAGCAATTGCTTCTCCCCATAGTGATGCTAACACTGTTTTAAGAATGTTTAAGCAGGTTATTTTTCCTAGGTTCGGAGTCCCTAGAGCTATCATCAGTGATGGGGGAACGCACTTTAATGAGAAAAGGTTGGATAAGTTGGTAGAGAAATACGGTGTTTACCACAGGATGGGATTGTCATATCACCCACAAACCAGTGGTCAAGTCGAGGTTTCAAACCGAGAAATCAAGTCCATTCTAGAGAAGACGGTTGCGAAATCGAGAAAGGATTGGAGTAGCAAGCTTCATGATGCTTTATGGGCGTATATTACAGCATTTAAAACTGCAATTGGCACTTCCCCATATAGATTGGTTTATGGAAAAGCGTGTCATCTTCCAGTAGAACTTGAATATAAAGCTTATTGGGCAATCAAGGAATTAAACATGGATGCTAAGCTTGCGGGTGAAAAACAGTTGCTACAGTTGAATGAATTAAATAAATTTCGGCTAGGAGCATATGATAGTGCCAAAATTTATAAAGAAAAGACGAAAAAATGGCACGATAAACGAATCATGAAAAGGGAGTTTCAAGTCGGTGATAAGGTTCTATTGTTTAACTCAAGACTTCGATTATTCCCTGGAAAGCTGAAATCTAGATGGAGTGGCCCCTTTACAGTCATAAATGTTAGCAAATTTGGCTATGTTGAAGTTCAAAGTGAAAAGGGTGAAATATTCAAAGTTAACGGTCAACGGTTGAAGCCATACTATGAAAAGGGTGAAATACGGTGTTTACCACAGGACGGGATTGGCATATCACCCACAAACCAGTGGTCAAGTCGAGGTTTCAAACCGAGAAATCAAGTCCATTCTAGAGAAGACGGTTGCGAAATCGAGAAAGGATTGGAGTAGCAAGCTTCATGATACTTTATGGGCGTATATTACAGCATTTAAAACTCCAATTGGCACTTCCCCATATAGATTGGTTTATGGAAAAGCGTGTCATCTTCCAGTAGAACTTGAATATAAAGCTTATTGGGCAATCAAGGAATTAAACATGGATGCTAAGCTTGCGGGTGAAAAACAGTTGCTACAGTTGAATGAATTAAATAAATTTCGGCTAGGAGCATATGATAGTGCCAAAATTTATAAAGAAAAGACGAAAAAATGGCACGATAAACGAATCATGAAAAGGGAGTTTCAAGTCGGTGATAAGGTTCTATTGTTTAACTCAAGACTTCGATTATTCCCTGGAAAGCTGAAATCTAGATGGAGTGGCCCCTTTACAGTCATAAATGTTAGCAAATTTGGCTATGTTGAAGTTCAAAGTGAAAAGGGTGAAATATTCAAAGTTAACGGTCAACGGTTGAAGCCATACTATGAAAAGGGTGAAATACGGTGTTTACCACAGGACGGGATCGGCATATCACCCACAAACCAGTGGTCAAGTCGAGGTTTCAAACCGAGAAATCAAGTCCATTCTAGAGAAGACGGTTGCGAAATCGAGAAAGGATTGGAGTAGCAAGCTTCATGATGCTTTATGGGCGTATATTACAGCATTTAAAACTGCAATTGGCACTTCCCCATATAGATTGGTTTATGGAAAAGCGTGTCATCTTCCAGTAGAACTTGAATATAAAGCTTATTGGGCAATCAAGGAATTAAACATGGATGCTAAGCTTGCGGGTGAAAAACAGTTGCTACAGTTGAATGAATTAAATAAATTTCGGCTAGGAGCATATGATAGTGCCAAAATTTATAAAGAAAAGACGAAAAAATGGCACGATAAACGAATCATGAAAAGGGAGTTTCAAGTCGGTGATAAGGTTCTATTGTTTAACTCAAGACTTCGATTATTCCCTGGAAAGCTGAAATCTAGATGGAGTGGCCCCTTTACAGTCATAAATGTTAGCAAATTTGGCTATGTTGAAGTTCAAAGTGAAAAGGGTGAAATATTCAAAGTTAACGGTCAACGGTTGAAGCCATACTATGAAGGAGATGTCATCGGTTTGGTTGAAGTCATCCAACTCGATGATCCCAAGACGCCTTGATCACTAATGCAACCATGGTCAAGCTAGTGACCTTAAAAGAGCCCTCTTCGGGAGGTAACCCGAGCTTTCTATCCCTTCTTTTCTCTTTTTGCGTGTTTTTGCGTGTTTTTGTGTGTTTTTGTAGTTTATTTAGCTTAGTTTAGCTTTTGTTTTGATTTTGTGAAGTCTAGTTAAGGGTCTAAGTGTTTAATGTTTAATTGGGGTAATTAAGGAGAGTTTAAGAGTTAAAACATGCTTAAGTGATGATTAATAATAATAATTTATAAGTTAATTCTTTAATTAGGAAGAAAAAGAAAAAAATCAGCAAAAATGGCCTGCAGAGAAGACCTGCAGGCGCAGTGAACAAAACACTTATTCCTTCTATGCGCCCGCATTTTAAAACAGAAGGTTCACATCTTCTCTACGGACTCCACCTGTGGGCGCAGCCCCTACTTTGGTTTTCTTCGCTGCGGGCGCAGGGTACACCTACAGACACCCGTTCGCCTTTTTTCTTTTTTCTTCGCGTTTGGCTTAGTAATCCTACCTGTGTTATAAACACTTATTCCTTCTATGCGCCCGCATTTTAAAACAGAAGGTTCACATCTTCTCTACGGACTCCACCTGCGGGCGCAGCCCCTACTTTGGTTTTCTTCGCTGCGGGCGCAGGGTACACCTACGCACACCCGTTCGCCTTTTTTCTTTTTTCTTCGCGTTTGGCTTAGTAATCCTACCTGTGTTATATTTTTCGCCCCCCCCCCCCTTATTATTAATATCCTTATATTATTATTATTATTATTATTATTATTATTATTATTATATCTTTTTATTATCAATATTATTTTTAATTTCCTAAACTCTCAATCTATCTTCTTCTTCCTCTCTTACACCATTAAAACCCAAAAAAACCTTCAACTTCAAATCACCATAACTCACTTCATACTACTCCAAATCACTTGAAATTTTAACACAACACTCCTCTCACTACTCTAAACAACATCTTGGAGTTAAAATTTGGAAAAAAAATCACGAATTGCATAGCCTAGGGTTCGAAATTTGAGTTCAATTTGGGTTTGATTTATGGGTTGCTTCTTCAATTTTCTTCAAATTTCTTGCTCTATTATCATCTAATAAGGTATAACTTCCTTTTTATCCAATTTATATGAAGTTTTATGAAGTTTTCATGAATTTTCAATTTTTGGGTATTTTTATTACGAATTTAATTGATCACTCTAATATTGATTGTTGTTGTTCATGAGTGTTAAATAGCTATTTTTATGCTTCATTATCATGTTTGGAGTTGTTAATTATAAGTAATTGGAAGTTTTTGTGCTTTATTGTTGAGCAAGATTTCCATGAAATTTTTGATGATTACTCATGAAGTTGTTGTTAATTAGGAGTGTTAACTAGTTAAATTCATGTTTAAAGTCTTTAGAATGCTTAAAATCATGCTTTGGATTACTTCATTTCTTACTTAGAACTCTAGCAACTTTCATATTGAACTTTATGCTTATAAAATGGTTAGTAGTTGCTACTAATCTTAACTAGTCATTCTCACTTGTTCTTAAAGTCTCATTGAAGTTGCTTGGATGTGTTTAAGGCATTAATTGTTCAATGGTTGAGTACATATAATGGTGTAAGTTGGTTTTTGGTGTTGCACTTGAGGCTCTTTTATGAATATGAGCTTGGACATGTTGGTTTTGGAGGCATAGTATGCAAGTAATGCTTAAGTTTGAATGCTTTTGGTTGCACTCTTGGCTTTAGTCGATTACAACTTTGTAGTTCTCATTGGTTTAGTTGCATTTACAAACGGGTCATGCCGAAATTTCCGCAGAATCTTGTTTGTAACTTTGATTGTATGATGACTACAATGCCTTGATTGTTTTCTTTGATCATGCTTTCACATCTCATTATTCTTTATGCTTTCATGATTGACATGATTTTGGTTTTGAGACTTGCTTTAATGAAATGTTAATCTTTGTCTTTCATGCATATGTCTTGTAGGATCATGAGGAAATCAATTGGCAAACTACTTAGCGGAGGCCCCAAGAAGTCTTAGAAAACCGAGGCATCCTCTTCAGCTTCAAAGGGGAAGCAGCCATCCTCCTCCATAACACCACCTCAGAACTGTCAGGACAGACAGAAATGTCTTGATAAGCTCTCCAAAAGAACAATCAGGTCCACACGGTTCTTCCACAAAGAAACATGTGACAAGCTTGGTATCACCGATCAAGTGATGAGAATGGCTTACCGGATTGGATGGGGAAACTGGATCAACGCCACTATACCCGGTCCTGATGGAAAAACCCAGCAGGTCCCACACACATACCGGGAGCTCACCTTGGAGTTCCTATCCAGTTACCACTTCCATGTTTCCCAGGAGACCCCTAGTGCTGAAAGAAAGACACACATCAGCTTCACCATCTTCAGGCAGCACTATAAGATGGATGTCGATGAACTAAATGAGCGGCTTCTATGGAACCCCGAAAATGCAGTTTGGTCTACAGCTGAGCATGAGTGGGGACCGTACTTTGAGGGAGCCTGGTGAGAGAGAACCACTGATGGCAGCTCCACCTTCACTTCTACCACCGCCAAAGCATCAGAGGTACAACACCCTGCCCTTCGGTATTTCATGCAGTTCGTGGTTTACTGCTTATTTTCTAGAGGAGAATTAAGGCAAGTTTACCCTGATGAGATCAGACTATTATGGATGGTGACAGAGGGATATACCCGACAACCTCTCCATTATAACTTAGGGTTCTTTCTAGCCCGCCGGTTTGCTGAAATTGCAGAGGGGATCACTAACATCGGCACTATCTATATCGGTGGCATGATTACATGGTTGGCCCACACTCTAGGTCATACTGAGCAGATCCACCAGCTAAACCCGATTGAGGAAAACCCCTACCTCGACCCGACTGCCCTGAGAGCTGCTAACTTCCTTAGACATTATCAGAGAGGGCACAGAGAGAGGTTTGTTTGGTGTGTTGGGGAAATTTCATGGTGTTACTTGCCTAATGCCTATGTTAGCCTCACCTACCAGGAGCACCAAGACGACCAGAACCCTTGGAGAATCCCACCTGACAACATCCCACTACAGGAGAGAGCAGATTCAGAGAAGAGGGCCGTGCAGATGGTCAACCTGATTCAGTAAGCAGGCGACCAGGCCCAGCGTCCATCAGCTCCACCACGACCTGAGCCACCACGACATAGCTATGCTGGTCACTCCTCCTCCACATTCGACATGACTCCCCTGATGAACTGATTGACTCCCCTGATGATATGCATCTCTATAACCAGCAGCGGTTTGACAAGATAGATCATTCACTTCGAGGACTTCGTTCTGATGTTGATTTGCTACAGAGAGTCCAGTGGATGGAGCACACGAGTAATGTTGCAGCTAGGACGGTTCAGGGATTCCCGAACCATCCCAACTGGCCACCTACATACGACCCTAGCACTGAGCCCACCTCTTACCCCTATCAGTCGTTCTATGACCAGTACTATCCTAGGTACTGGGGGCCCGGTCAGTAGAACTCGGCTTCGCCTCCTTCCTCTGCTTTGCACGGTTATTTGTCCCGGGACGGGACAAAAATTTTGTTTTGGGGGAGGATTTTTGTATTTTTGTACTTTATTTTTGCTTAGTTTTTTTCATTTTTGCTTTCTTTTCTTTATTTTTTTTCTTTTTCTTTTTCTTTTCTTTTCTTTTTCCTCTTGTTTTTTTTACCTTTTCTTTGGAGTATTGTTTGTTTCTTTTCCTTTTCAGGATTTAATTCGAGCGGGATGTATTATTGATTCAGTACTTAGTTGGACTCCTGTGAGGAATTGTTACCGGCTTGGTTAGATCATTCAAACTCCTGTTTTGTTTTGTTTTGTTTTGTGTGCTTAGTTAGTTTTAACTACTTTCTTAGTTTAGTTTTATTGCTTTCTTAGGATTGTTGCGTGGTGATACGAATGCCAACGAACAAAACATTGACGGTTTGATAGAAGGTGCAAAGCCAGATGCAACCATGGGAGAACTAGTGGATTATGGAGACACGAGACTCTTGGGGTTGTCTAAGGCAAGTTTTTACGTGTGCATGGTGGCATGCACAAGCTTACTCACGTAAAAATCAAGTAAGGATAGCTAGTAGTTTAGAAATGTTGAGCTATATGGGTTTTCTTTCCACTTCACTTGATAGCATTTTCCCATATGGTGTTTTGTGATTTTCTTAGTAAGTCTATGGATCATGGTTGATGGAATCAAGCATGGGGAACACGAAAATGGAGGTTTCTTGAAAAAAAGATCGAAGCTCGAAAGGTTTCTTGAAGTTCTTGAAAATGGAAGTCCATCAAAAATCAAGGAAAACAAGCATGCCCTATGGCGGGTTTTATTACGGGATTTTTGGGGAGTTTTGGGCAACGTTGTTTTCCGTGTTTTCCGTGTTGTTTGACTTGGTCAACTTTAGTTAGTTTGTTGTTAATATTTTCCTTAGATTTGTTTCCTAAAATAGTTAGGATTTAGGACAAAAGTTCGGACTACAAGCCTTGGTGCGCAAGCTTGTTTGCCGGATTTGAGTAGGTTTTTGTTTTCCTAATTTTAGTTTGCTTGTTCCTTAATCCTAGGGTAGTTAGGAGTTGTTTTAGGATATTCACATACTGGACAACACGTTTAGCTATATATATCATGTAAAACACCTCAAGAAAGACAGATTTAGATTGATTAAAAACACATTGTTTTTCGTTTTCATTGTTTTGCGTCAAAACAATTTTGCGAGGATTTCTTTGTGAGAAATTCGACGAGTGAGTGGTGCTATTGAGCTTTATCTCACGTGAGGATAGTTTTTAGGATTTGAGGGTTCTTTGCTTTAATCAAATTCTAAGAATTATTCGACCTAGAACTTCGAATTTGTGGTGCATCGCTTTATCAAATTTGTGTTCTAGTTTATCTTGTGTGAGTTGTGTTTGTTTATAACAAAATTCACATCAACTTTTGGTGCTTTCGTTGAGAGATTCGTTCAATCTCAAGCTTGTCATCTTCAATTATCATGGCTCAAGAGGCTGGAGACGAAATTCCACAAGGATTTACGAAGGGTTTGAGTCTAACTCAAGCAAAAGAATTGCACATGCAAGGAGAGATCGACGAGTGAGCAGGAAAGTGTGAGAAGTGTTCGTAAACCAAGGAAAGGATACTCTTCAAGTTCAAGTGACGACGAGGAACCTAGGTCAAGACACAAACGCAAAGGGAAGATGAAAGATGATGATCGAAGTCTTAAACTCGAAATCCCTAAGTTTAATGGAGGTATGGATCCTGAAAAGTTTTTAGATTGGATTCGTAGAGTTGAGAGAATATTTCGTTACAAAGAGTATGATGATCATAAGTCATACAAATTGGCGGAATTGAAGCTCACTTCCTACGCAAGTCTATGGCTTGAGGGTTTGCAAAGGAAAAGAAAGAAGGAGGGTAGATCGAAAATCTCTTCATGGTCTAAGTTGAAGAAGGAGATGAAGAAACGTTTTGTTCCTCAAGATTTCGAACAAAACAACTTCATTAAGATGCATACATTGAAGCAAGATCGAAAATCTGTTGATGAATACATCGTGGAGTTCGAAAAATTGATCATGGTTTGTGACTTAGAAGAGAAAGAGGACCACAAGGTGGCTTGTTTTGTGGCTGGTCTAGATGATAATATCAAGGAAAAGGTCGAGTTACAACCTTATTGGACCTTTGATGAAGTTTGTAAAGTGGCTGCAAGAATTGAGAAGCAAGTTGCACGCAAGCCAAAAACGTTTTTCAAGACTTACGATCCTAAGGAAAAACGTGATATATTTCCTCAAAAATTAAACTTTGATAAGGTTGCTAAACCACCCCTCATCAAGGATAAGAGCTCTAATTCAAGGCCTCAAGGTGGTGATCCACGCATTGTTTGTTTCAAGTGCAAGGGGCAAGGCCACATTCAAAGAGATTGCCCTCATGCTAGGGTTACAATAACTCGAAATTGGGGAGATGAAGAAAACTTTGAAAAAGAGGAGGGGGTGTACTAGGATAAAGGAGAGGAAAGCTATGTCAAATATGAAACTATGGAAGAAGAGACGGAGGAAATTCAACCAGAAACACAAGGCCAAGCATTGGTTTTGCAATCACAAATTGCGCAACCTTTGGAGAATCAACAAGACAAGATCTTTCTCACAAGGTGTAATGTTCAAGGCAAGCTTTGTGATGTGATCATAGACACTGGAAGTTGCACGAATGTAGTCTCTGCATTGTTGGTGGATAAGCTCGAGGTCCCTACGAAGATCCATCCCCAACCATACAAGCTACATTGGCTTAGCAACACAAGCGATGTTAGGGTAAACAAACAAGCTTTGATTGCGTTTAAAATTGTTAAATTCGAAGATCAAGTGCTTTGTGATGTTTTTCCTATGGATGCTTGCCATATCTTGTTGGGTAGACCTTGGCAATATGATCGTTTTGTGAAGTTTAATGAACGAACCAATGTTTACATTGTGCGCAAGAATGCCAATGAGAAATCGTTTGCATTAAAGCCTTTGATGACTTCTAAACCTAAGGCAAACATGAGTAACTCTAAGGGTGCTTTGTTGATTGGAGGGAAGGAGTTACAAAAGGAGATGAAAACAAGCTCTATTTCCTACATGCTCATAGCCAAGGAGGTGAAGGATGAAGCCCCAGTGATTTCTAAGGTTTTGCGTCCAATGTTGAATGACTTTTCCGGTGTGTTTCCCGATGAGTTACCACCAGGGTTACCACCAATACGTGGAATTGAGCATCAAATTGATATCATTCTTGGTTCTCAGATTCCTAACAAGCCTGCTTACAGATGCAATCCGGAGGAAACAAAGGAGATACAAAGGAAAATTGAGGAATTGATGGAAAGGGGATATGTGAGGGAGAGCATGAGTCCATGCGTTGTGCCTACGTTGATTGTACCTAAGAAAGACGGAACTTGGAGGATGTGTNTGGAGAATGTGTATTGATTCAAGGGCAGTTAACAATATAACCGTCAAGTATAGGTTTCCTATACCTAGATTGGACGATTTGCTAGATGAATTACATGGTTCTCAATTGTTTTCGAAGATTGATTTATGAAGTGGCTATCATCAGATTCGAATGAACGAAGGTGACGAGTGGAAAACATGCTTCAAAACAAAGCTAGGACTTTATGAATGGTTAGTCATGCCTTTTGGTTTAACTAATGCACCTAGTACGTTTATGAGGTTGATGAATGAAGTCTTAAAACCATACATTGGTAAGTTTGTTGTTGTGTACTTAGATGATATCTTGGTTTATAGTAGGAGTGTTAATGATCATCTAATCCATTTGAGTAGTGTGTTTAAGACATTAAGGGAACAAAAGCTATATGCTAAGCTCGAAAAATGCTATTTTATGGTACCAAGCGTGACGTTCTTAGGGTACATTGTGTCCAAAGACGGAGTTTCTGTTGATCCGTCCAAGGTAGAAGCTATAAAATCATGGCCAGTACCTAAAACTGTGACTGAGGTACGTGCTTTTCATGGACTAGCTTCATTCTACAGGAGGTTTGTGAAGAATTTTTCANTCGTTCTATAGGAGGTTTGTGAAGAATTTTTCATTTGTTGTTGCTCCTATGACCGAATGCATTAAGAAGGATAAGCCAAAGTTTGAATGGACTAAAGGGGCGCAAGAAGCTTTTGAATTGATCAAGAATTTGCTCTACAACACACCTATTCTAGCCTTACCAGACTTTTCTAAACCATTTGAGGTTGAAACTGATGCAAGTGGGGTTGGAATTGGTGCAGTTCTAGTCCAAGGGAAGAGGCCAATTGCTTACTTTAGTGAGAAGTTGAATGGTGCTAAATTGAACTATTCTACTTATGACAAAGAATTCTATGCAATTATCAGAGCTTTGGATCATTGGAGTCATTATTTAAGGCCTAATCACTTCATACTACACTCTGATCATGAAGCTTTGAAGCACATCAATGGCCAACACAAGTTGAATCCAAGACATGCTAAATGGGTTGAGTTTTTGCAATTGTTTCACTTCTCTTTGAAACACAAAACGGGGAAGTCTAATGTTGTTGCTGATGCTTTGTCAAGAAGGTATGCTTTAATTGGTGTTTCAAATTTCAAATTACTTGGTTTGGAGTTGATAATCCAATTTTACAAGCAAGATGGAGACTTTGGACCCATATTGGCGCAACTTTCAAAGGGTTCTATGAGTTCATATGTGCTACATGATGGGTTCTTGTTCAAAGGCAATTTGTTGTGTGTACCTAAGTGTTCTATACGTGAATTGCTTGTGCGAGAGGCTCATGGAGGAGGCATTGCTGGACATTTGGAACCACAAAGACATTAACCATGTTGCAAGAGAATTTTTACTAGCCAAAGATGATCGTTGATGTTGAGTCTATCATAGCTCAATGTGCTACTTGCCAAAAGGCAAAGGCAGCCTTCCATCAAGGCTACTACACTCCATTGCCAGTGCCAGAGAGACCTTGGGAGGACGTTTCTATGGATTTCATTGTAGGGTTACCAAGGACAGCAAGAGGTAAGGATGCAATTATGGTAGTGGTTGATCGATTTTCAAAAATGGCTCACTTCACGCCATGTCACATGACCGACGATGCTATGAATGTAGTTGACTTGTACTTTCGAGATATCATCAGGTTACATGGAGTTCCAAAGACCATTGTCAGTGACAGAGACACAANATTGTAAGTGATAGAGACACAAAATTCATGAGTTACTTTTGGAAGTCACTTTGGAGATTGATAGGTACGAAACTCTTGTTTAGCACATCTTATCATCCTCAAACAGATGGCCAAACAGAGGTGAAAAATCGTACTCTAGGGGTTCTTTTGCGTGGTTTGGTTAGCAAGACACAGAAATATTGGGATTTGAAGCTTGCTCATGCTGAGTTTGCTTACAATAGATCGCCCACTTATGCAACTAAACATTCACCTTTCGAAATTGTCTATGGAATCAACCCTAAACTGCCAATTGATTTTGTGAGTATCCCTAAAGGAGAGTTGGTACACAAGGATGCAAAAACGAAGGTTGATTACATGCAGAAGCTTCACGCAGAGGTAAGGGCCAGGATCGAAAAGGTAAATGATCTTTACAAAGCAAGGGCGAACAAACACAAGTCACAACATGTCTACAAGGAAGGGGATTTAGTTTGGTTGCATTTGAGAAAGGAAAGGTTCCCAAATCAACGCAAAAACAAGTTTATGCCTCGTTGTGATGGACCGTTCAAGATCGTGAGTAAGGTGGGTGACAATGCATACAAACTGGACTTGCCAGGAGAATATGGCGTCCATGCTACTTTCAACGTTGGTGATTTAGCTCCTTATGTTCCTGATGACCAACTTCGAGGTTTGAGGACAAACTCTTTTGATGATACGAATGCCAACGAACAAAACTTCGACGGTTTGATAGAAGGTGCAAAGCAAGATACAACCATGGGAGAACTAGTGGCTTATGGAGACATGAGACTCTTGGGGTTGTCTAAGGCAAGTTTTTACGTGTGCATGGTGGCATGCACAAGCTTACTCACGTAAAAATCAAGCAAGGATAGCTAGTAGTTTAGAAATGTTGAGCTATATGGGTTTTCTTCCCACTTCACTTGATAGGGTTTTCCCATATGGTGTTTTGTGATTTTCTTAGTAAGTCTATGGATCATGGTTGATGGAATCAAGCATGGGGAACACGAAAATGGAGGTTTTTTGAAAAAAAGATCGAAGCTCGAAAGGTTTCTTGAAGTTCTTGAAAATGGAAGTCCATAAAAAATCAAGGAAAACAAGCATGCCCTATGGCGGGTTTTATTACGGGATTTTTGGGGAGTTTTGGGCAACGTTGTTTTTCCGTGCTTTCCGTGTTGTTTGACTTGGTCAACTTTAATTAGTTTGTTGTTAATATTTTCCTTAGATTTGTTTCCTAAAATAGTTATGATTTAGGACAAAACTTTGGACTACAAGCCCTGGTGCGCAAGCTTGTTTGCCGGATTTGAGTAGGTTTTTGTTTTCTTAATTTTAGTTTGCTTGTTCCTTAATCCTAGGGTAGTTAGGAGTTGTTTTAGGATATTCACATACTGGACAACACGTTTATCTATAAATATCATGTAAAACACCTCAAGAAAGACAGGTTTAGATTGATTAAAAACACATTATTTTTTGTTTTCATTGTTTTGCGTCAAAACAATTTTGCGAGGATTTCTTTGTGAGATATTCGACGAGTGAGTGGTGCTATTGAGCTCTATCTCACGTGAGGATAGTTTTTAGGATTTGAGGGTGCTTTGCTTTAATCAAATTCTAAGAATTATTCTACCTAGAACTCCGAATTTGTGGTGCGTCGCTTTATCAAATTTGTGTTCTAGTTTATCTTGTGTGAGTTTTGTTTGTTTATAACAAAATTCACATCACATGGTTTGTACGATTCATTAGGAATGGGAGTTTATATGTGACGAAAAAGATTGTACTGTTTTCTTAGGTTTAATTTTAGAGAGAATTGGCTTAATGGATTATTCGTGTCCCGGTTGAGTTCTATTGTTGGAATTGACTACTTCTGTACCCCTTGTGCTTATTTTGAAAACTTTATGACTCTTGACTGCGGATGGATCCACATGTGTGATTTGTTGGCTATGACTTGAACTTGATTGCTTGATTTCCTTTTATTGGTCAACCCTTCTCAACCTTGGTTGGCTCTTGGACTTGAACTGTGTTAACGGGAGGATTTGAGCCACTTTTGAATATAAATTCATTCATATTTTCTTTTCATGTGTGCTTAGTTCCTGGTGCAATTATGATCTTGGGTTTGACTTTGGATTCTAGTAGCTTTAATTGTGGATTTTGTGTATGTTGCGCATGATAAAAGGCTCTCATTTCTTCTTTTGAGCTTCAGAATTTCATTTCCCACATTTAAATTTTCCCTTGATCCCATGTTTTGAGCTTTTATCCCTTTCATTTGTATTTTGGCCACATTACAAGCTTATTAGCCTTATTACATAATGCATTATATGCCCAAACTTGGTTTGGGGGAGTTGAAGTGGTTGTGATGTTGTTAAAATAAAGTTTTGAAGGGTGTTATGGAGGATTGATGGTGAAATAGTGGAAATGTTATTGATGAAAGTTAAATTATAAAGTTTCACATATAAGGCTCTGCATACCAATGTCTAGGCTGTTGTAGTTAATTAAAAAGTCATATTTTATTCATGTCCTAGTTATGTATGTGTGATGATTATGTTTATTGTTTATTGAATTTTAAGCAAAAACAAATCATTAAGGGTCGTGAAACTATGTTTTATTATGCATGAAAAATAAAGTGAAGAAAAAAAAATTATGAAAGCATAATAAAGTTGAAAAAAAAAATGAAGTTTAAAGTTTGTGAAGTAGTGGTTGATGATTGAATTATGAGATTTATGGTGTTGATGTGAAAAATAAAGAAAAGTTTGGTTTGATTTGGTTGAATTGGATGTTGGGGAATGTTGATGATTTTCCTCGATTTTATATGCGTATACCCCGCATTCCACCACATTATCCCAAAATTTTATCCTACCCATCACCCTAGCCACGTTACAAGCTTATTAAAGTCCTTTTTGATCTTCGTGCACATGCTATGGTTATTGTGAAGTGAATCCTTTGTCAAGGTCGTAGAGTATTAATTGCATTTCGAGTCGACATTTAGGATGAGTGGATACCCTCAAACACTTGCATGAGGTGTGAGATGTGGGTTTCGGGTTCTTAAAATTGTATTTAAATACATTTTGCATTGCATTCCACATTTGGTTGGGAGGTGAGGATTAGAGCTTCATTGTTATAAGCTCATCATTAATTGTGTGGAGTGGCAACCCGTGAGCTACTCTAGTCATCGATTCATTAAACTTGCTTGGTTGGTTTTGTTTGACCCGTATTTTAGGAAGGACGGTAATTGGATGCTTATTTTGTTTTTATGGGGTGTAGTCAATTTTGTTGTGTTTTGCTCGGGACGAGCAAAGGTTCGGTTTGGGGGAATTTGATATAAGTGTTTTATGTTGTGTTTTTCCCTCATTTTCGGTTGATTCTTGTGCTAAAAATTTAAGATTGTGGCTTTGTTTTGACTAAATATCGTCCCTCGATGTTAAGTTATGTTTTGGATTGGTTTTAGCATCTTCAGTTGACTTTTAGAACCTTTTACGGTTATTTTATACTTTTTCGGTTATTACGCGTGGTTTTTGGTTTTGTTTACATGTTATAGGAGCATAATGGAGAATTATGAAGTCAATGGAGGCTAAAACGAGTCAAAATGCACTTGCCTCGGGATGTGTGCCAAGTTACAAAAGGCCACGAACGAGATTCGAAGAATCGAGCGAAGAATTAAGGAAGATCGTCAAAATGTAGTTGTATAAGCTTCATGCGGGCGCATCCCTTAATCATCACATGTTTTATGCGGGCGCAACATAAAACAGCAGCTTCAGAAAAGCCAAAATAGGCTAGCTGTGGGCGCAGGGAGGCGCAGGTGCTGGTTTTCTCGCCCTATTAGGTCTTTCCGTGCGATTTTGCTTCGTGGGTTTTAATTAATTAAAAATCAAAATCTTATATATACTCTAGGTAAAGGGGGCACGACTCTACCTAGTTTTTATCATAATTTTAGACCTAGGAATCCAAAATTAATTATTCTCTCTAAAATTTTAGGATTAATTACTTTGTTCAAACAATTCAAGCTTTTGTTCAATGCAATTCAATCTTTATTTTGGTAATCTCTTTCCTTATGCTTTTTAATTCTTTTGATTTCATGATTCTCTTTAATATCTTAGCTTTTAGTTTAGATTAATTAGTTTTGCTATTTTGATTTTACTTTAGTTTTATTAGTAATTAATTTAGTTTTAATTAATTGTTTATTCATGATCATGTTGTTTGATTTCAATTTTGCTCTTGTTCCCTTAATTATAAGTGAGTAGTTGTTTTCTATAGGGTTAGGGGATCTATGATCATGATTTCAATTTAAGTTATGTTTTCTAATTAGTTCTTGGCTTCTAATTGAATTCTTATTATTGATTTCTAGTGATTGCAATTAGATTGTTGCCAGATTTAGTTGTAAGTTAGGTTATTGTTGAAATAGAGGCCGAGAGGTAAGATTACCACAATTAGACCACTGAATAATAGGCAAAAACGAGTTTACGCGAGAGAGAGCAGGTAAAGGAGTTTTGAGGGAGTCTAAGTTCGAGAGAATTAGTGAGCCCTAGTTCAATGAATGTCAATGAGTTGATTAGTGAGCGTTAATTGAGTTTGTTGATTGATCATAGTGAACCGATAGCCCAAGGTTTCAATTATTAGAGTTTAATCGATAATTTCCCATCATTTCCTTAGTTTCATTTCATAGTCTTCTTAGTTTTAGAAACCATTTCCTGAAATTTCCACCAAGGCCCCTTACACGCTTTAGGCTTTTTAGAGCTAGTAGAATTTTATAGCTTCCCTAAGGATTCGATCCCTACTTCCCTAGCTATATTAGTTACAGTTATTCGGTTATTTTTAAGAGGTGTGCGATAGCTTGTTCACGTTTGTAGAAGTTAGGCGCGAAAAAGCCCTAAAACGCCCCGAAATTGCCATTTCACGTCCCGAAGTTACCATGTCGTGTCTAAACGTATGGAACCAGGACCTAAAAAGCCTAAATCCATAATGTATGGCATGATGGAGCTTTAATAACATATAATAGGTCGCGTTTGTAGAAGATGGCCATTTCACATCCCAAAGTAACCTTATCGTGTTTAATCGTATGGAACCAAGTCCTAAAAAGCTTAAATGCACAATATATGAGATGATGGAGCTTTAAAAACATATAACATGCAAAGTTAGCACCAGTCATCTGAGAAGAGAAAGAAGAACGGGTAAACTGAGCTCCTAGAGACCGCACTACCTAAGCACTGTAGTCGAGGTAGTCTTTGGATTGGCTGGCATTACAATGAAATTGATCTAATTCTTCTTCAAAAACATCAACATTCTTTATTCTTCTTTGCAATTTATGGTTTACATACCATAGAGGATATGAAAGGGTTGTGGCCTCCGGAATTTATGTACGCTTTATCCTAATATTCTAAGATTCGTAAGAATCATGGTAGTTTAATATGAAATCTGAGATAGGTCGCGTTTGTAGAAGTTAGGCACGAAAACCCCCTAAAACGCCCCGAAATGGCCATTTCACTTCCCAAAGTGACCTTGTCGTGTTTAAAAGTGTGGAACCAAGACCTAAAAGGCTTAAATGCATATTATAAGACATGATGGAGCTTTAATTACATATAACAGGTCTCGTTTGTAGATGTTAGGCGCGAAAACATCCTAAAACGCACCGAAATGGCCATTTCACGTCCCAAAGTGACCTTGTCATGTCTAAACGTGTGGAACCAGCACCTAAAAGGCTTAAATGCATAATATATGACATGATGGAGCTTTATAACCATATAACAGGTCGCGTTTGTAGAAGTTAGGCGCGAAAACGCCCTAAAATGCCCCAAAATGGCCATTTCACGTCCCGAAGTTACCATGTCGTGTCTAATCGTATGGAACCAGGACCTGAAAAGCTTAAATCCATAATTTATGACATGATGGAGCTTTAAAAACAAATAACAGGTGGCGTTTGTAGAAGATGGCCATTACATGTCCCAAAGTGACCTTGTCGTGTCTAATCGTATGGAACCAAGACCTAAAAACCCTAAATGCATAATATAACATGATGGAGCTTTAAAAACATATAACAGCTAAGACGTGCCGAAATTGCCATATCACGTCCCAAAGTGACCTTGTCGTGTCGAAACGTATGGAACCAAGACCTAAAGAGCTTAAATGCAAAATATATGATATGACGGAGCAATAAAAACATGTAACATGTCGCGTTTGTAGAAGTTATGCACAAAAACCCTTTAAAACGCCTCGATATGGAAATTTCACGTCCCTAAGTGACCTTGTCATGTCTAAAAGTATGGAACAAAGACCTAAAAGGCTTAAATGCATAATATATGACATGATACAGCTTTAAAAACATATAATAGGTCGCGTTTGTAGAAGTTAGGCACGAGAACCCCCTCAAATGCACCGAAGTGGGCATTTCACGTCCCAAAGTGATCTTATTCTGTCTTATCGTATGGAACCAAGACCTAAAGATCTTAAATGCAAAATATATGACATGACGGAGCTTTAAAAACATATAACAGGTAGCATTTGCTGAAGATGGCCATTAAACCTCCCAAAGTACCTTATTGTGTCTAATCGTACGGAACCAAGACCTATAAAGCTTAAATGCACAATATATGACATGATGGAGATTGAAAAACATATAACAGGTCGCGTTTTTAGACGTTAGGCGCTAAAACCAATAAAACGCACCGAAATGGCCATTTCACGTCCTTTAGTGACCTTTTCATATCTAAACGTATGGAACCAAGACCTTAAAGGAGTAAATGCATAATATATGCCATGATGGAGCTTTAAAAACCTATAGTAGGCCGCGTTTGTAGAAGTTAGGCACGAAAACCCCCTGAAACGCCTTGTAATGGCCACGAAAACCACATCATGTCTAATCGTATGGAACCACGACCTAAAAAGCTTAAATACATAATATATGACATGATAGAGCTTTAAGAAAATGTAACAGGTCGCGTTTGTAGAAGATGGCCATTTCATGTCCCAAAGTGACCTTATCTTGTCTAATCGTATCGAACCAAGACCTACAAAGCTTAAATGCACAATATATGACATGATGGAGCTTCAAAAACATATAATAGGTCGCGTTTCTAGAAGTTTGGCGCGAACACCACCTAAACGCCCCGAAATGGCCATTTCATGTCCCAAAGTGAGGTTGTCGTGTCTAAAAGTATGGAACCAAGACCTAAAAGGCTTAAATGCATAATATATGACATGATAGAGCTTTAAATACATATAACAGATCGAGTTTGTAGAAGTTAGGCGCGAGTACCCCTGAAAACGCCCCGAAATGGCCATTTCACGTCCCACAGTGACCTTATCGTGTCTAATCGTATGAAACCAAGACAAAAAAATCATTAATGCATTATATATGACTTGATGGAGCTTTAAAAAAAATTAGAGGTCATGTTTGCCGAAGTTAGGCACGAAAACCCCGTAAAACGCCTCGAAATGGCCATTTAATGTGCCAAAGTCACCCTGTCGTGTCTAAATATATGGAACAAAGACCTCAAAGGCTTAAAGGCACAATGGATGACATGATGGACCTTAAAAAATAAATAAAAGGTTGCGTTTGTAGCAGTTTTATGCGAAAACCCCCTAAAACGCCGTGAAATGGCCATTTCACGTCCTAAAGTGAACTAGTCGTATCTAAACGTATGGAACCAAGACCATAAAGGCTTAAATGCATAACATATCACATGATGGGGCTTTAAAAACATATAAAAGGTCGCGTTTGTAGAAGTTAGGCGCGAAAACCCCTTAAACGCCTCGAAATGGCCATATCACGACCCAAAGTGACCTTGTCATGTCTAAAAGTATGGAACCAAGACCTAAAAGGTTTAAATGTATAATATATGAAATGATGGAGCTTTAATTACATATAACAGGTCGTGTTTTAGATGTTAGGCACGAAAATCTCCTAAATTGCACCGAAATGGCCATTTTACATCCCAATTTGACCTTGTCGTGTCTAAACCTATGGAGCCAAGACCTAAAAGCCTTAAATGCCTAATATTTTACTTTATGCGGCTTGAAAAACATATAACAGGTTGCGTTTGTAGAAGTTAGGCATGAGAACCCCCTAAAACGCACCGAAATGGCCATTTCACGTCCCAAAGTGACCTTGTTGTGTCTAATCATATGGAACCAAGACCTAAAAAGCTTAAATGCATAATATATGACTTGATGGAGCTTTAAAAAATATAACAGGTCGCGTTTGTAGATGTTAGGCGCGATAACCCCCTAAAACGCCTCGAAATGGCCATTTAACGTCCCAAAGTGACCTTGTCGTGTCTAAAAGTATGAAACCAAGACCTAAAAGGCTTAAATGCATAATATATGACATGATGGATCTTTAAAAACATATAACAGGTCGCGTTTGTAGAAGATGGCAATTCACGTCCCAAAGTGACCTTATCGTGTCTAATCGTATGGAACCAAGACCTAAAATTCTTAAATGCACAATATATGACATGATGGAGCTTGAAAAACATATAACTGGTCGCATTTGTAGAAGTTACGTGCGAAAACCCCCAAAACGCACCGAAATGGCCATTTCACTTCCTAAAGTGACCTTTTCATGGCTAATTATATGGAACCAATACCTAAATGGCATAAATGCATAATATATGACATTATGGAGCTTTAATTAAATATAATAGGTCGCATTTGTAGATGTTAGGCGTGAAAACCTCCTAAAACGCACCGAAATGGCCATTTCACGTCCAAAACTGACTTTGTCATGCCTAAACGTATGAAAGCAAGACCTAAAATGCTTAAATGCATAATATATGACATGATGGAGCTTTATAACCATATAGCATATCGCGTTTGTAGCAGTTAGACGTGATAATGACCTAAAATGCCTCGAAATGGCCTTTTCACTTCCCGAAGTTACAATATCTTGTCTGATCATATGGAACCAGAACCTAAAAAGCTTAAATCCATAATTTATGACATGATGGAGCTTTAAAAACATATAACAGGTCGCGTTTGTAGAAGAAGGCCATTACACGTCTCAAAGTGACCTTGTCGTGCCTAATCGTATGGAACCAAGACGTAAAAACCCTAAATGCATAGTATATGACATGATGAAGCTTTAAAAACATATAACTGCTCGCGGTTTTAGAAGTTAGGCGCAATAAACCCCTACAATGCTCCGAAATTGCCATATCACGTCCCAAAGTGACCTTCTCGTGTCCAAACGTATGGAACCAAGACCTAAAGACCTTACATGCAAAATATATGACATGACAGAGCTTTAAAAACATGTAAGAGGCGCGCTTTTAGAAGTTAGGAGCAAAAACCCCCTAAAATACCTCGATATTCAAATTTCCATACCAAAGTGACCTTGTCGTGTCTAAAAGTATGGAACCAAGACGTAAAAGGCTTAAATGCATAATGTATGATATGATGGAGCTATAAAACATATAACAGGGCACGTTTGTCAAAGTTAGGCACGAGAACCCCATCAAACGCCCCGAAATGGCCATTTCACATCCCGCAGTAACCTTGTCGTGTCTAATCGTATGGAACCAAGACCAAAACAGCTTAAATGCATGATATATGAATTGATGGAGCTTCAAAAAAATATAACAGGTCGCTGTTGTAGAAGTTAGACACGAAAACCCCCTAAAACGCCTCAAAATGGCCATTTCACGTCTCAAACTGACCTTGACCATGACCTAAAAGGCTTAAATGCATAATATATGACATGATGGAGCTATAAAACATATAACATGTCGTGTTTGTAGAAGTTAGGTGCGAGAACCCCCTAAAAGCCCCGAAATGGCCATTTCACGTCCCACAGTAAACTTGTCGTGTCTAATCAGATGGAACCGAGACCAAAACAACTTAAATGCATAATATATCAATTGATCAAGCTTCAAAAAATATAACAAGTCGCTGTTGTAGAAGTTAGACACAAAAACCCCATAAGATGCCCCGAAATAGCCATTTCTCGTCCCAAAGTGACTTTGTCGTGTCTTAAAGTATGGAACCAAGACCTAAAAGGCTTAAATGCATAATATATGACATGATGGACCTTTAAAAACATATACAAAGTCGAGTTTGTAGAAGTTAGGCGCGAGAACCCCCTAAAATGCCCCGAAATGGCCATTTAACGTCCCACATTGACCTTGTAGTGTCTAATCGTATGGAACCAAGACCAAAAAAGCTTAAATGCATAGCATATGACTTGATGGAGCTTCAAAAAATATAACAGGTCGCGTTTGTAGAAGTTAGGCGCTAAAAGACACTAAAACGCCCCGAAATGGCCATTTCACGTCCCAAAGTGATCTTGTCGTTGCTAATCGTACGGAACCCAGACCAAAAAAGCTTAAATGCATAATATATTACTTGATGGAGCATCAAAAATATTACCAGTTGCGTTTGTCCAAGTTAGGCGCGAAAACCCCCTAAAACGCCGCGATATGGCCATTTGACGTCCCAAAGTGTCTTTGTCGTGTCTAAATGTATGGAACAATGACCTAAAATACTTAATGCACAATGTATGACATGATGGAGCTTTAACAACATATAACAGGTCGCGTTTGTAGAAGTTAGACAGGAAAACCCCATAAAACGCCGTGTAATGGCAAATTCACGTCCCAAGGTGAACTTGTCTTGTCTAATCGTATGGAACCAAGACCAAAAAAGCTTAAATGCATTATATATGACATGATGGAGCTTTAAAAACATATAACAGGACGCGTTTGTAGAAGTTAAACATGAGAACCCCCTAAAACGCCCCGAAGTGACCATGTCGTGTCTAAACGTATCCATCCAAGACCAAATAGGCTTCAATACATACTATATGACATAATGGAGCTTTAAAAACATATAGCAGGTTGCGTTTGTAGAGGTTAGGCACAAAAACCCCCTTAAACGCCCCCTTAAACGTATGTAAACAAAACCTAAAAAGGTTAAATCCATAATATATGACATGAAGGAGCTTTAAAAACATAGAACAGGTCGCGTTTGAAGAAGATGACCATTTTACGTCCCAAAGTGACCTTGTCGTGTCTAATCCTATGGAACTAAGACCTAAAAACCCTAAATGCATAATATATGACATGATGGAGCTTTAAAAACATTTAACAAGTCGCTGTTGTAGAAGTTAGCCGGGAAAACCCCCTAAAATGCCTCGAAATGGCCATTTGACGTCCCAAAGTGACCTTGTCGTGTCTAAAGGTATGGAAACATGACCTAAAAGGCTTAAATGCATAATATATGACATGATGGAGCTATTAAACATATAACAGGTCACGTTGGTAGAAGTTAGGAGCGAGAACCCCCAAACGCCCCGAAATGGCCATTTCACGTCCCACAATGAACTTGTCGTGTCTAATCGTACGAAACCATGAAAAAAAAAGCTTAAATGCATAATATATGACTTGATGGAGCTTTAATAACTTATAACAGATCGCGTGTGTAGAAGTTAGGCCCAAAAACACCTAAAACGTACCGAAATGGCCATTTCACGTCCTAAAGTGACCTTGTCATGTCTAAACGCATGGAACCAATACCTAAAAGGCATAAATTCATAATATATAACATGATGGAGCTTTAAAAACATATGGCAGGTCGCGTTTGTAGAAGTTAGGCGCGAAAACCCCTAAAACGCACCGAAATGGCCATTTCACGTCCTAAAGTGACCTTGTCATGTCTAAACATATGGGAACCAATACCTAAAAGGCATAAATGCATAATATATGACTTGGTTGAACTTTAAAAACATATAACAGGTCGCATTTGTAGAAGTTAGGCGCGAAAACCCCCAAAATCGTCCTGAAATGGCCATTTCACGTCCCAAAGTGACCTTTTCGTGTCTAAAAGTATGGAACCAAGACGTAAAAGGCTAAAATGCATAATATATGACATGATGGAGCTTTAAAAACATATAACACGTCCAGTTTGTGGAAGTTTGGCGTGAAAACCTCGTAAAGCGCCCCGAAATGGCCATTTCACGTCCCACATTGACCATATCGTGTCAAATCGTAAGGAACCAAGACAAAAAAAGCTTAAATGCATAATATATGACTTGATGGAGCTTTAACAAATATAATAGGTTGCGTTTCTAAATGTTAGGCGCGACAACCCCTTAAAACGCCCCGAAATGGCCATTTGACGTCCCAAAGTGACCTTGTCGTCTCTAAACGTATGGAACAAAGACCTAAAAGGCTTAAATGCACAATATATTACATGATGGAGCACTAAATATATATAACAGGTTGTGTATGTAGAAGTTAGACACGAAAACCCCCTAAAATGCCGTGAAATGGCCGTCTCACGTCCCACAGTGACCTTGTCGTGTCTGAACGTATAAAAACAAGTCCAAATACGCTTAAATGCATAATATATGACATGATGGAGCTTTAAAAACATATAAGAGGTCGCGTTTGTAGATGTTAGGCGAGAAAACCTCCTATAACGCACCGAAATGGCCATTTCACGTCCCAAAGTGACCTTGTCATATCTAAACGTATGGAACCAAGACCTAAAAGTCTTAAATGCATAAATATGACATTATTGAGCTTTATAAACATATAGTAGGTCGCATTTGTAGAATTTAGGCGCGATAATGCCCTAAAACGCCCCGAAATGGCCATTTCACGTCCCGAAGTGACCATGTTGTGTCTAGCTGTGTGGAGCCAGAACCTAAAAAGCTTAAATCCATAATATATTACATGATGGAGCTAACCGGTCGAGTTTGTAGAACAAGGCTAGTTCACGTCCCAAAGTGACCTTGTCGTGTCTAATCCTATGAAACCAAGACCTAAAAACCCTAAATGAATAATATATGACATGATGGAGCTTTAAAAACGTATAATAGCTTGCGTATGTAGAAGTTAGGCGCAATAACCCTGTAAAACATATAACAGGCCGCGTTTGTAGATGTTAGGGGCAAATACCACCTATAACGCACCGAAATGGCCAATTCACATCCCAAAGTGATCTTGTCATGTCTAATCGTAGAAAACTAAGACCTAAAAAGCTTAAATGCATAATATATGACTTGAAGGAGCTTTAAAAAATATAATGGGTCGCATTTGTNAAAACATATAAAAGGTGGCGTTCGAAGAAGTTAGGCGCGAAAACCCACTAATACGCCCCAAAATGGCCATTTAACATCCCAATAAGACCTTGTCGTGTCTAAAAGTATGGAACCAAGACCTAAAAGGCTAAAATGCATAATATATGATATGATGGAGCTATAAAACATATAACAGGTGGCGTTTGTAGAAGTTAGGCGCGAGAACCCCCTAAAACGCCTCGAAATGGCCATTTCACGTCCCGTAGTAACCTTGTCGTGTCTAATCGTATGGAACCAAGACCAAAACAGCTTAAATGCATAATAAATGAATTGATGGAGCTTAAAACAAATATAACAGGTAACTGTCGTAGAAGTTAGACGCGAAAACCCCCTAAAACGCCCCGAAATGGCCATTTCACGTCCCAAAGTGACCTTGTCGTGTCTAAATGTATGGAACCATGACCTAAAAGTTTTAAATGCATAATATATGACATGATGGAGGTATAAAACATATAACAGGTCGCGTTTGTAGAAGTTAGGCGCGAGATCCCCCTAAAACGCCCCGAAATGGCCATTTCACGTCCCACAGTAAACTTGTCGTGTCTAATCGTATGGAACCAACACCAAAACAGCTTAAATGCATAATATATGAATTGATGAAGCTTTAAAAAATATAACAGGTCACTATTGTAGAAGTTAGACGCGAAAACCCCCTTAGACGCCCCGAAATCGCCATTTCACGTCCCAAAGTGACCTTGTCGTGTTTAAACGTATGGAACCAAGATTGAAAAGGCTTAAATGCATAATATATGACATGACAGAGATTTAAAAACATATAGCTGGTCGCGTTTGTTGAAGTTAGGCGCCAAAACCCCCTAAAACGCCTCGAAATGGAATTTTCAATACCAAAGTGACCTTGTCTTATCTAAAAGTATGGAACCAAGACCTAAAAGGCTTAAATGCATAATATATGAAATGATGGAGCTTTAAAAACATATAACAGTATGCGTTTGTAGAATTTAGGCACGAGAACCCACTCAAATGCACATAAAATGCCATTTCACGTCCCAAAGTTACATTGTCGTTTCTAATCGTATGTATTCCAGACCTCAAAAGCTTTAATACATAACATATTAGTTGATGGAGCTTTAAAAAATATAACAGGCCGTGTTTGTGAAAGTTAGTTGCGAAAACCCTCTAAAACGCCCTGAAATGGCCATTTAACGTCCCAAAGTGA